>JADRCD010238255.1:0-35919 GCA_019843815.1 Montemys delectorum
TGTGTGTGTGTGTGTGTGTGTGTGCATGCACACGTGCACACTAACTTCTAATACAAGCACTCATGTGTCAGCAGTGTGATTAAACAGAATAGGCTGCTGGAAGACCATTTCCAGTGCGGATGGTACCTCTCTTTAATGCTTCTTAGTCTTTGGTCATCCTTTTCCAGCTCATCCACTGACATCTTTCCCTTGTATCTTGGTAGTTTTTTTATTCTAAAGAACAGCTTAACCTTTGGGCTCCTTCTCACATTCACAGCCTCCTCCGGTAGCCTGGATGCTCCTAAGAGACCAATCACTTAGGAAACTGGGGTCAGCTATCAACTACTTAGAATTTATGTTTCCCCTGCTGTGCTAAGAAATTGTACCCACAAGTCCTGCAGTTCTCCCTAATCTTTATTCTTTTGGAGCACTTCCTAATTCATGCCAAACCAGACTACACAGAGAGGCACTTACTTGAATAGCAGAGGCATATCTCAGGCGTGGCCTCTGTTACTTATCTCTACATCAACATTTAACTGTTCCTCAACCTAGATCCCTATCTTTTGTGTCCACAGGATGCCTCAGTCCTTCCCCAAATCCCTTATCCCTGGAGAGATAGATTATTTTTTTTCTTTTACATTTGTTTATTTAGGGTGTGTGTGCTTGTGAATGCTATAGCATGCGTTTAGAGGTCAGAGAACAATTCTCATCTCTTCTCAACATTGGGTATTGGGATTGAACTCAGGTCACCAGGCTTGGCAGCTAACATACTTAGCTGCTAAGCTACCTCACAAGCCGAGAGATAGAACTTTAGGTGAACACTCATCTTCAACCCCCATGTATAATTAAACATGTAATATGACCTTTTCTTCCCTTCCCTCCTTTCCTTCTCTTCCTCTTTCTCTCCCTATTCCTCTTTCTTCAACAAAGCTTCACTATGTAGTCCAGCCTGACTGACTTCAGAACTTCCTATCCCCCTGCCTCTACCTCCTGAATGCGGGAATCACAGGCATGTATGGCTCTTATGTTGGCTTTTGGTAGACTATGCTTCCGTTCCAGCTCATTTGAGTAAACCACTGTTCTTGTTTTATGCCCACTCTATGGCCTCTGTATGTTCAGGTTTATTGTTTTCCAGAGGATCTCTGTGAGTCTCCCAGGCATCATTCCAGGAGATAAGTGAAAACTCCAAAGGCATCATTAAATCCTTCTCCTTCAGCTTCACCCTCTCCTTTGGCTTAATCTTACAAGTACCAATTGTGTGGACCTGTGAGTAACCACCCTAATTTTATGATTATACTCTGCCCTAATACCTCCTTTTGCAATAAATCCCATGCTATGATTGGAGTACCTGCCAGAGGGACTATTGTATGGGCTATTTCTTTACCTCTGATAAAGGCAATTTTTAGTCATAGGGTCCAAACCATCACTGTCACGGTGTGATGAAGAAGAAAAGAGATCAAATTAGGTCTAGGTGCTACTAAGCACAAGAAAAGATCTGCCTCATTAATGCCTGTCCCTGGGGAAAGTACTGCACATGACACTGTTTACTGGGAACTTGATTCATTGAATTTGAAGCTGGAAAGAGTGTAGGACAAGCTCAGATGCAATAGCCAGCCTAAAGATGCACTTGCTTTGGAAGTATTTAGTTCTAAATCAGTCACCAGGATCAATTCCTGATCTGTCCATCACACACAGTCTTAATGAGGAATGATAGGCTCTTTCCTGACAAGTCTAGCATAAAATTCAAAATGGAAACATGAAATAACATAGATATTAAAATATGGTAACCCCTAACCACCTCTTCAGTGGTTTCTTCTGAGCTGCGTCTATGACTCTAAGACAGCGGCTCTCAAGCTTCCTGATGCTGGGACCCTTTAACACAGTTCTTCATGTTGTGGTGACCCCCAACCATAAAATTATCTTCTTGCTACTCCATAGCTATAATTTTGCTACTGTTATGAATCATAATGTAAAGATCTGTGTTTTCCATTGGTCTTAGCCCAACAGTACATGTTAGAAACATAATAAAGAAAATGGCTTATTTTCAGAGACTCTCTAAATGTCTGACATTAAAAGACAAATGCATTATGTGCTATGTGCTCCCCTTGTTATGTTTTAAATAACACCCAAGGTGTCCCAGCCACTTCTTTTTTGTTTTGTTTTGTTTTTTTTTTTGTTTGTTTGTTTTGTTTTTTTCGAGACAGGGTTTCTCTGTATAGCCCTGACTGTCCTGGAACTCACTCTGTAGACCAGGCTGGCCTCAAACTCAGAAATCTGCCTGTCTCTTCCTCCCAAGTGCTGGGATTAAAGGCATATGCCACCACCGCCTAGCCCCAGCCACTTCTAAAAGCAGTACATATATATCTCTGCTGCAATGTGGATAAGAATTTAACATAAATAATTAGATTAAACACATGCACCCCATGGCCCAAACTCTAAAGCACTTTGACAGTCAGTTGTCACTCAAGCAAAACCATTTATATGTTGGAAATGTAGTACATCTGCAAATTCCATATATTATTCCAATCACCAAGTTTCTTAAAAAAAAAAAAAAAAAAAAAAAAAAAAAAAAAAAGACACAGGCAGGGAGTTTATATACCTCTCCAAGCCAACATTTAACAGTTTGAAACTTCAGGCAAAGTCTTAGATATTTTCCATTTTTTTTTTCTGCCTTCGAAGAGCTTGCATAGAACAGAATTAAACTTTCTTATACAATTAGAAGATGATCTGTGGCTCTGTATTCTCCTCTTTAGGACTCAGGTGACCTGACTCATAGTGGCGCAGAATATCATGGGCTTAATGATGTAAGCACAAAGATCTTTCAGATAGACAGCGTTCAACACCCAGCACCAAACTACATCAGCTCTCATCCTTCTAAGAAGATAACTTCTGTAGCTTGTGGTACATTTAGCTGTACTCACCAGATGGCCAATTTTGTAGTCACAAAAAAAAAAAAAAAAAATGCTAATTAAACAGACAGTAGAGGGAGGCGACCTGCTGAATTGAGAAAGAACATTATCTTTCAAATGGACACACTTGGGTTCCGTTCTCAGCCTTCTCTGGCAGCTGCTAGTTCCAGGGCCTTGCCCGCGTCTTTTTCTCATCTGGAGAACATAGATATACCAACTCCCTCCTTTCAGTGGTTATGGTGTGTTCTATGCTCTATTCTCCCATGTCCTATTCACCAAAGGTCCTCCATAAGATGAGAGCTAGAGGTAGCGTTATTAGTGTTTTTAGAGGAACGCAACAACAATTATATGTTAAATTACTAAGCAGAGGACAGTAGTGGTGTTAGCAATTATGTGCAATATGTAAGTTAAATTGAAACAAGAAGAAATGAGGATGAGCCGGGAGGGTTATAAGTAATTATTTCACCAACATATTAATCAGGGATGTTACATCTTTCTTTTTCTTGTTTCAAATTCTTATAAACTAGTCATGCTAGCCTAAGCAAATGCTTTATTTTATTTTATTTTATTTTACTGTGGTCTTAAAGCCAAAATAACAATGCCCAACCAGCCTGAAATTTTATGACCTTAGGAGAAGACAGCTTAAAAAAAAAGTATAGCCATTGATTGGTCTGAGCTGCAATGTAATTCAGAAAATGTTAGCAGCTTTTGATTGGTATGCTTAAAAATTTTGGACCCTGGGGAAATTGTTCATATATAATTATATATTAGGATGTAAGGGTGTGTGTGTGTGTGTGTATGTGTGTGTGTGTGTGTGTGTGTGTGTATAAAGCTTAGCTTGTTTAAGTGCACAATCAGATTTTTTTCTTTGTTTGGTTGGTTTTTTGAGACAGGGTTTCTCTGTGTAGCCCTGGTTGCCCTGGAACTCACTCTGTAGACCAGGCTGGCCTCGAACTCAGAAATCCGGCTGCCTCTGCCTCCGAAGTGCTGGGATTAAAGGCGTGTGCCACCACTGCCCGGCCACAATCAGATTGTTAATAAAAGTTTCATGAGTGATATTTTCTTCATGAAGAAGAGATCATGTAATACAGAATTACTGTGTAAAGCCTGAGACCTCCTAATTTCCATTCCTGTCATTTTTACTCTATAAAATACCCAGCATCAAAATGTTGGAATCGAGCTTCCAGGCCATTTCTGACTATAAGTAGAGTATATATGTTCAACAATAAGATTAAAGTTAGTTTCATGAAAGCTGCAGTCATGTTTAAGGGGTGCAGCTCTGCCCCTAGATACACAATGATCTTAAGTATAAAGAGTGACTTCGGGACACTGAGAGTTCTGACAGCTGGGGAGGAACAAAGGCAGTTTATTTACAAGTGGTTATTTACGTTTTGAAGGCCAACTAATAGTTTGGCTTTTTTACTTAAATTAAATCACACATCTTAATTAAACTAATGAAATCATATCACTTTGATATGCAGCTGTGAAGTAAATCAACTTTTGAGACAAGTTCAAATATTGACAGAAATGAAATGCTATTTTGAGGGGGCCTGGAGAAATGGCTCAGCAGTTAAGAGCACTGGCTGCTCTTCCATTGGACCCAGGTTCAATTCCCACTACCCACATGGTAGCTCACAACTGTCTGTAACTCTAGTCAGTTCCAGGGGGCATGGCACCCTCATGTAGACATAAATGCACGCAAAACATCAGTCCACATAAAATTAATCTTTAAAACAGTAAATGTCATGTTTTATTACCTAGAATTTGCAGACTAAATATTGATACGGAGGCAACAGACATAGAAATGCAGGCAAAGCCTCAGCAGCAAACTTAAAATTTTTACTAAAGTTATGAGAACAGGGCTGGAGAGATGGCTCAGCAGTTAAGAGCATTGTCTATCTCTCCAGAGGTCCTGAGTTCAATTCCTAGCAACCACATAGTGGCTCACAACCACCTGTACGGGATCTCATGCCCTCTTCTGGTGTGTGTGAAGACAGCTACAGTGCACTCATATACATAAAATAAATAAACAAATCTTTTTATAAAAAAAAGAAAGAAAAATGTATGAGAACAGCAAAGTATACATTGAAGTTTTCTCAATTCGTGCCATAAAAGTGTAAAAAAAAAAATGTATGAGAATCTGTGCCAAAGTCACTTTATGTTAGAACCTGATACATAGTCAGTACCTGATGAACAGCCACTGAAGAAATACATAATCCTTATCCTTAAAGTTAAAATCTGTGACATGTATTATAAGAATACAAATGGAATAATTTCATTTTTTTTTAATTTATGAAGTTTTGATTAAAATTCAGATTGTGTCAGTGGCATAAGGGGAGTATGAAGTATTGTGAACTTGTTATGCAATCACTTATGACTGTGCCATGGGTCTGATTAAGGCTATAGCCAGCAAGTGAGAGTAGATGTCCTGTTACAATACATACGGAGGGCAGCAGATAGAAAAAGAGCAACAGGAAGTCATCTGAAGCACTGGATACTTGCTTAGAACAGATAAAAACCCCCTAAAGATAGGGTTTAGGTTTGGGACATTCCTGGAAAAGGTCAGCAGATTTGGAGAAAGTGGGTCACTGAAACAGAAAATAGATTTACCTAACCAAAGCAAGATGGTGAAGTCAAAAGATGAGCTTCTCAATTAACAAACAAACAAACAAATATAGATACTTGGAATGAAGAAAAGTAAAAGGTAAATTAACAAGTTCTTTCATGTAAACTCAATTGTAAAAGGACAAGATGGCTGAGGAGCTAGAACGGTAACATTATCAAGCTGAGCTCCTAGGCTGGTGCGGAAGTACAGAGAAGTCAAATTTTAGGTAATGGATGTGTGTACCTGAATATATGTGTGTGTGTGTGTGTGTGTGTGTGTGTGTGTGTGTGTAGGATGTTTTAAAATAAGCATAAAATGAAGAACTAGTTTTTAGTATATGATGCTCACAGTTCTAATTATTTGAAGCATACAGTGATATACTAATAGTTTTCAGTCACATGTAAGCTTAATTAGAGATGCTTCGGTAGTACACAGTTCTATCTACGGATCAGTAACATTAGAGTGACATTCAGTTGTTATATAAAAATCACTTTAACAGCAATACCATGTAGATTTTTTTAAGGTTAAGGAGACTCACCAGCAAATCAGTATTTTAATGTGTCTTTTGAATTGTGACTCTACTTGTTGACTATCTCATACAACTTAACATAATGGAATAGTCTGTGACAATGACTTAAGCACAAGGGTTGTCTGTGTTACTAACTACTGCCAGCTGAAATAAATAAATTATTGTCACTTGAGCCCTGGAGCTAAAAATAAATCTTGATGCTATTTATTTAACTGAGATCTTTTCTTCCACTTATTTGTGATATAAATCATAAACGCGTGAAGCCTACTTATATTCTGACTGCTGTGTCAGAAGTTTGCATTAGCTATATAAATTTATAAAAGGATTTTCTGTGTTCCCAGTAATTTTTTTTTGTTGGGGGGAATTGGCAAAAAAAAAAAAAAAAAAAAAAAAAGGACCTTGCAAATTTGCAAATATATCTCCAGATATAAAGTTTTCTTTCACAATCAACTGGTAAAGATATTTAATGTATTCTTTAAGAAGGAATGATAAATATTATAAGAAATAGATTCTTTTTCTGAAATGTCTTAAGATTCACAGAAATACAACGGAGGGCCTTATTTTTATTTCCAGTCTACTGTGAAGGACTAGTATGAAAAGCAGGGAACAATTAGCCACTCACACAAGCAAGAGCTGGGCATCCTATGCAGATAACTCATGTATTTCAATGTGAGTTTGTTTGCTTACATAATACATCCTGTGTTTCACTGCCTGCCTGATTCTACCTTAATCTTTGCTTTTGCTTTTATTTCCCTTATCCAGCATGATTTTTCCCCCACATCCAAGAAGTGAGCTGATTTGTTCACTTACAATTGTTAGTGTAAACAATTCATAAGATTTCCCTCTAGCTGGGCAGTGGTGGTGCACGCCTTTAACCCCCGGGGCTTGGGAAGTAGAGACAGGCAGATTTCTGAGTTCAAGGCCAGCTTGGTTGGTCTAGAGAGTAAGTTCCAGGACAGCTAGGGCTACACAGAGAGACCCTGTCTCAAAAAAATCAAAAAGAAAAAAAAAATTCCCTCTGAATTAGCCATTGAGAATTCTATAAATAGCTAGTCTAGACCCAAAAGTAATTTTATTGGGAAGTTTTCTCTAAGGACCATATGTGTATGAGTATATCAAGTTAGGATTAGGGAAAAACAGAATGTATATTAGATTCAGTTGAAGTGGACTTACATTTCACTAAAGTAAAACTTTTATATTACCCACAACATATTAGTAACAAAGTGAAGACTGACTGATAAAGAATTTGATAAGTTCACGTTAATCACGTGGGTTTATGTGCCAGGTGCTTTATCTGTAAGTCATAAAAGAAAGATCTCTAGCATCATTAACTCCTAAGGCTTGGCAGCAGCCAAGGCAACATTTACAGTACTCAAAAAGGATGAGAAAATAGGCCACCAAATCAGACAGTGAGAACTAGCAAGCGTTCATTAAAACAAAAACACTGCTTTTTTTTTTTCTCCCTTAAAAGTGACTCTAAGTTGCTATGGCCCACAAGGAGGTAAACACACACACACACACACACACACACACACTGGATAGAACAGACAGGTTAAGGAGGAAAATTAGGAATAAGGGAGCTGCCAGTAATATATTTTTCCTCAAAGCTTTAACATCACACCTCATCAGCAATTACTCAGTACTTGTGTTCTATGTCAGTCTTAAAGGGGAAGAAGGAGAAAGAAGCACTTTACCAAACTGCCTCCGTTGTCCTCAGGGAACTTGTAGACCTGGATCTCGGCTTCATTATAATGCTCATTTTGAAGAAGGGAGACAGAAAACGAAAAAGGGAGATCAAGTCTTCTTCTGATCAATACTTATCAGCAGGCTTTCCACAAAGAAGGTTTTGGAGGTTTCTCCACTGGCTGGAAAGGCTGCCTCCTGCCTCAGCTCTCAGTGTCGCCGGCAGCAGGCGGGCTTTCCTCTTTCATGCCCAAGCAACGGGCTCTTCCGAAGGGAGTTCCTTCTCTGCCTGCCTGGCCCACAGAGGAACTGGATTTTGAATCTCATCTTCATCTGGGTCACAAGAGAAGCTAGCCCGGCGAACGGGTCACTTAATCTCTTTTTTGCAATTCCATAACAACGGACTTGGAGGTTCCCCCCCCCCGCCCCCCCTTAGGCACTCACTCAGGTAGTGCAAAAGGAAAGTGGCTGGCAGCCTGGTGACATGCAGAGGGCGAGCTGTCAAGGAAGTTTCATTTCAGGGCGACCAACCGCGGGGACAAAGCTCTCTGCAGAGCAAAAGGAGTCGCAGGAGCACAGCTCCGTGGGCTGGGTGGCCCGAGGTACCTGCCAACCCAATTTCCGCTGTGTCCCCTGAGAACGCGGCTGCGAGTCTTTGTGAATGAGAATTACCATCCAGTTTCACCAGGCAGAAACTATTCCTCAAGGGCTGAATGACGTCTGTGAGAAGGCAGTTCAAAACATCGCAGGGAAGTGAGAAAGGGAGGAAAAAAAAAAAAGCGCCCAACCCGGCCTGGTCAATTGCTGACTTACAAAGCAAAGGGGCGGAACTCTGAATCCAGAACGCAGGACAGCAAAGCAGCCACGCAGACAGCAGAGCTCTGGAGACTTTCAAGGCCATGCCCTCCCCTGGAAAAGCAGCTGTCTGTGTTATTCAGAAAGGACTCCCTCTCCGAGCACCTTTTATAAGGCACACACCCTTAGTCATTGAACTTTTCTTCTTTGTCTTCTTTATCAAAAACCAAAGAAACTGCCTCAAAGTCACTTTTCTCTTAGTACCACTAGGCAACACGGACAGCGAAGCTGAGGGTACTTGAGGACTCTGAAGAAAATAATTTCCATTATATCAAAAAAAAAAAAAAAAAAAAAAGTCATGCTTTAGGTTGGTGCTGAGACGTGAACTGTCCCTTGGAAATTCCTCAAAGCAGCATGGTAGCTGACCTTGAATGAGGTGCTGCTGGGGTATTTAAGCTAAAAAAATCTAATGTAACTTGTTGGGCAAGAGGTTCCATGTACAGCTGTCTTCTTGCTGTTTTAGGAACCTAATTTTTTTTTTCATAAAAAAAAAAAAAAGACACATAAATGTCATTGATTTGTGTATCGAGGCTTAGGTCACCTGGTTCTTAACAGCCCCTCGGAAAGGAACTTTATGTCATGCCTAATCTTTGCTACTCTCCAGACCTGCACTTGCCCCACAGGTAGCATCTGAAATAATTAGTGGAACAATAACAAATGGTTATCCCTGAAATCATGTGTGTGTGTAATATATATATACAATATATATATATATTATATATGCAACAGTAAACAGATGCAGTAGGTAACATTTGTATACGTTTGTGCTTATAAATATGTAAGAAAATAATCTAAGAAAAAGAATTTGAGAGGGAATAAGAAGGGACATAGGGAATGGAGAAAGGAAATGGAAGGGGGTGATGTAATTCTATTTTAATTAACACTTTTAAATACGGAAGAAAAAATATGCTTCTATGATGGTAGCTTCTCTGTAAGTTGGTTCCAGCTGCTCCTGACAGAAGTAACATTTCCATGCCTTGTCTATCGCTTTCAACATTTACACAAAGGATGTATGTTCCTCTGGGTGTGCCGACTTCAATTATGTTGAAGGTGAATTATCAAGCGAAACTAAGCATTCCAAATCTTCAGTGACGTTAGCCAAGCGTTGCTTCCCCAGTCTGACTCGAACTTGGTATTTATTTAGCATTTGGAGACAGGATGCTGGAGTGTGGTTGTGACCCACCCAAACAGCTTGGAAAATTGATGTAGAAGGAATGAAGTTGGTGGAGACTGGGACTGCTTATTACAATAACAGGCTGTTCGCACCTCAGTGTCCGTTGGTGATTTTGTCCTCTCTGGGGACTCTCAGGCTTCATAAAGTAAATGTCAATAAATTGCTTTCCACATACTTCTCTCCATAATCCTTTCGCTTTTCCTGTACTGCCCAGGGACATTCAGGCCTTCTTAGACCTGACCCATCTTTAGAATATTGCTCATACTTTAGTATATCTCATGCAGGCTCCCTAAACACAGATTTCTAGAAATTCCAAAAAAAAAAAAAAAAAAAGCAGGGAAGACATTGCTCGTGTGCGTGTGTGTAAGGGGAGAGTGGGGTGTTTATGGATGGTTTACCCTTATTTATTTTGTGAATTTAAAAGAAGGGAAATCTCCAACTTAAATAAAATTAAGCAGCTGTTTGAAGAACCCTTTTCCTTGTTTCGAGGTTTACCAAACGCAGAAAGATAACAGAAAGATAACGCTGACCAGAGAGTACAGTGTCTGCATGCAGAGTGTCAAGCTCTCCAGGAGTAATAATCATCCCTGGTGTTCCTCTATCCCCAGAGAGGATACTGTTCCAGTGAGATAAATTACTTTACCACCACACCCTTCTTTGTCACACACACAGCAGGAGCCCAAGTGACTTACTTGCCTACAATTATCCAAGGTCCAAAAACCTGTCTCAGAAGGCCCTACCACCCAGCTGCCAGGCCCTCTACTAACACTGAGTTCCAGTCTCATAGGGATTAATGCAGGGCTTCCCCACTCGCCCAGAAACGAGTGTTAAGCTAGGAATTTGAAAACATGGTGCCACTAACCAGCTCAGTGGGATGGCACATGGAGGTTGTCAGTATGGGGGAGGAGTGGTCCATCTACCTTCAGGTTGCTGAGATTTAAGTCTGTAAATGTCGGTTCTTCCTCTAACACTGAAAGGTACTGACTAACTTAAAATGGAGCTGTACCCTTTTTGTTCAATGCCATCCCTATTCTAAGGTATATATTTTTTTTCTCATGAAAATTTCAAAAAAAGAGCTTAGACATCTGAGAGTGTCTTCTTTGAATCGAGGAGATACAGCCTCCTTGTTTTATACAAATGTGTGATGACGTCCAGGTTGGCAAGGGTGCCTGGCCGTGGAGAACTGGGCCTCTAAGGCACATGCCTTTGTCTACAGAGTGAGGAGGAGAAGTTGCCACTGCTTCAGCAGTGTTCACAGCCTGACTTCAAATTGCTAGTCACTGCCCTTTGATGGATTGCTGTGGATGGGAAAATTTAATAGGTCCCCCTACCTGTCTACATATTGTTGAATGCAACCATCACGATTTCATTCGTTAGAACACTACCCAGTTCCTCTATATTAGCAATTGACCTATATTATTTCTTGATATTGTATCCTTACTCACTCTCATCTTTAGAATGTAAGCTAAATTTAGAAAGTACTTTTATATCTATTCTGAAAATGGTTTGATATGCTGGTTATGTTTTCTCCGAAGTACAATTGAATATTAATAGCAGGATATTGCTGTTAAGTTACCTAACACCTCTCTCATACAACTATTAGGACCTACAATGTACCACACAGCTTTCAAGGGAAGTTGCCTGTATTCCAGTAGATCGGTTATACCTGAAGATACAGTTTCACCCTTCTATCACTCACAAATGAGTGTAACTGGTAGAACTGACATTTATCCATAACATGAATTAAATATTAGACATTAACTGACACCAGTTGAGTAAGGTATTAGGAGTGATTTTTAACACAAAATGTAGTTTTTCTCAGATAATCTTACTTTACAGTACCCCGTCTAGCATCTAGTCTTCTGCCTTCTCAGTAAACTTCTACTTTCAGATTATAATAGACACAGTCTACTTTTCAAACTGTCAAGCACAGATGTTCTTAGAACCATATTAGGACCTAAATATTCAGGCCAGCCTTATGTACTTAAGTTCTGAACTACAGATATGCCAAGTCAACTCTTTAGGAAAAATGGCCATGGACATCCGTTTTTACAGTTTCCTGGTATTCTACACTGTGTCTGAACCTTAATGAACAAGCCACTTTGAACTCTTGCAACATTTCCTTGTTTTTAAGAAGTACTGTGTCATTCTCATTTGTAGAGGGGGATTTTGAGTTGCTTCCTAGTGTCTCCTTTTTCTTATTACATATCACTATGTATACATCTGGATGCAATGCTTTCCGACTGACAAGAGACTCCTAAATTATCAAGATCTTAGGAAGCACTGAGTACTCTATTTCGGAGGCTACTTTTAGACTTCCTGCTTCTTTCATAAATTGTCATGTTATAAAGTTATCGGTATTGTATGTTAATCCTCTCCTCAATGCTCAGTGTATTATACTTTACATGTTCAGGTTTTAGGTGGCATATAGTCTTAATGACTCATCACATCCCTGCAAGGGAGACACAAGAATAGTAGTTTCATGCACAAAACCAGTCAATAATTTGTTTAAAAATTCGAACTCAGAAAAGCTTTCCTTAAAGCTTTTCTTCATATTGTGTGTGTGTGTGTGTGTGTGTGTATGTGTGTGTGTGTGTGTGTGTGTGTATGTGTGTATGTGTGTGTGTATGTGTGTGCCTATACCCACAGCCTCCTCCTATGTCATTATTTGTCAGACTATTCTTTTTGGCATTGTCCTAATTTTCCAGAGAAAGATCTACACTTGCTTATAAATGTTTCTGGTGTGGGAGGAGATGGATCTGAAGGTACCAGCGATGTATCTAAGGACAACCATTTATCCCTCCTGTTTGTGTGGCTACCTTACTTCCTTGGCCTAGAATTCTTAAATCCACCTTCTCTGAAATGCGGAGTGATATAAATCACCATGCTGAGAAAGGGAAAGGGCTATAGATAAATGGATATTCTATCCGCAGTCACATTTCCTCTATTTTTATCTTTAAGTATGTGTGGTTTATGCATTTGCACGTGGGTTTGTGCATGAGAATGCTGGTACCTGAGGACAGCAGAGGAGTTGGATCCCCTGGGAGCTAAAGTTACAGATGGTTGTGAGCTGCCCGATGTGGGTGCTAGGAACTGAAGAGGGATCCTCGGGAAAAATAGTAAGTACTCTTACCTCTTGGGCCATCTTTCAAGCTTCTGAATATTATTATTTTTTTAACTATTTACAGTTGAACCTTTTCTGTGTACATTGTTCAGTGGTGTTATAAATAGCTACACTACTGTGTATCCAACTTCACTGTCTAGTTCCAGAAATCATTTTGCTAACTGAATACTGTGCTCATTAAACAATAGTTTCTAGTACCACTCCCCCTAGGCCCTGACAACTGTCACCTCTACCTTCTGTTCCTATGAACTTGACTAATAAATATTCTGAATGGAATACTAAGCCCTAAGTTCTAGTGGTAGATTGCCAAGCTTGGTGTGGCCCTGGAACAGGGCCCCGGTGTGTGTCGATGGCTGCTGCAGGCATAAGGCTTGTTTGTATATGATGTACATATCTTACATTCCTTCGAGGAATATGCTTCTTGTTAATAACTCCATGATAATCTTAGACAGCATAAGTACAGGAGGCAGAGGTGTGACTAATGTCTCAGCAAAATGGTAAATGCTGTGACTTTTGCGACAGCCGTTAAGGCTATGGAAAAGAACCCTAAAAACATGTTAGAAAATACATAATTTCTCAACTATGCAAAATTATAAAGATGTAATATGACTTATGAGGGGCTTCATGAATATAAAGGAACAGAGATAGCTAAATTGTGAGCCAGCTTGTCAGAAAGATACAAAGACAGGCAGATATAAAGGCAGGCAGATTCCTGAGTTCAAGGTCAGCCTGGGATACAGCAAGTTTAGGCCCAGGTGTCCATACAGAGAGACACTGTCTCGAAAAACCAAAAAAAAAAAAAAAAAAAAGAAAAAGAAAATGCTTGCCATCTCCTAAGAATCAAAGGGTCTGGGATGCTGATTCATAAAAAGAAAACTAGGAGTAAGTGACTGGATTGATATGTAAAATGAAGGCTGGGCCTGTGTTCTGCAGGAGATAAGTTACCTAGAGAACTTTCTAGGATAAGGAGAGAACTACTTGGAGAACTGATACATAGAAAAGCAGGCAGGGAATGAGCAGAGAGATCTCTTAGAATAGCAAGAAGCAGCATATAGACAGAGAAGTATACAGAGAGAGAGCAGAGCACAGAGAGAAGCAGACTGCAAAGGCTGTGTCAAGCAGAACACAGGTCGTCAGCTTGGATCTAAGATTTGACTTCAAGTTGTTCTTTTTGCTGCTTCCAGACACCCCTCCCTTCTCTCAGAAGCCCTCTCGAAGCCAAGGCTAGACTCGAGATCTTGACTCTGGATAAACATTTCTCTGGATAGCTAGATCCTGCAGAGCCCAGGTCCAATCTTTTATTTTACATATCAATCCAATCAGCTTTCACTAATTCCCTACCAACTATTTGATTGACTTTGAGAATGAAACGTCTTTCTCTTCACTAATACTTGGCATTTTAAGATATGTTACCCTTTTCTGCTCTTGCTTAAATATGTGCATTCTAATCATATTGTAACTTTACCCATTCTGAGGCCCCAGTGGTCTTCTCTGTTTAAAGTGATTCCTAATTCCTGATACCTATCCCCAAATATAATATATATTAAGTAGAATATATACTAGAATAAGATAATATATGTTTTTATTATATAACATATATAATATAATGTTACACACACACACACACACACACACATATATAAATAATTTGTCTTTAGTTTACAGGTAATTATCACTAATGGGCCCCCCTCCTTTTCTTTCTTTCTTTCTTTCTTTTTTTTTTTTTTTTTTTTTTTTTTTTTGAGACAGGTTTCTCTGTGCATCCCTGGCTGTCCTGGAACTCACTCTGTAGACCAGGCTGGCCTCGAACTCAGAAATCCACCTGCCTCTGCCTCCCAAGTGCTGAGATTAAAGGCAGGCGTGTACTACCACCGCCTGGCGTGGGGCCCTTCTTTTAGAGCACTGTGAGAAAATTTCTGGTTTTTATTAAAACAGGGTTTGAAAAATAACGTGTCCAAACTGTTCAAAGAAGTTTTAGTGATAATGAATCCCTTCAAGTAATAAGTAATGAAAAAAAGCTTAGAAACCAAGCTTCCTTCAAAGCTCTGTAATTCCTTTTGCTGATGACATCCCCCTGCACACGCTAAGAGAAATGGCACATTAGTATGGCCAACTCATCCTTCGCCACACATTACAAATGAGTTTTCTTTGACATAAAACATCTGCTCTTTGAGATAATGCTTGGCAATTAGAAAGAGTCTGGAGGATCAGGTAAGAAAGAAGACGTGGAGTCAGGCTGTCTGGGTCTAATGTCAAACTCTCCTGCTCACAGGTTGGTTATCTCAAAATTGTTTAACTTTCTCTCCATCTCTGCTGCCTCAGCTATGAAGTGGAGATAAAATAGACTCTCTTGAGGGTTAAGAAACACAGAAAACTTTAGCACGCAGCACGACATATACTAAGCACTCAGCTGAATAATATTTGGTACTAAAAATATGTTTGAAAAGAAGAACTAATGCGATTTGAAGGAATGCAGATTGAAAACTTAAAGAAGGCAAATGCTTTTTCACAAAAATCCTGGATTAGGAGTTGGGTTAAAAATCATTTCTTACATTTTCATCCTAGTTTATATCCAAACTTCCTGGATACCTTTACAGAGCCAATCAGGTATAGTTTTCCTGTCTTCTCTTTTTCATTAACAGTTTATTTCCCAAATTGGGTTATCTTTCAAAGACACAAACTATAATATATTCAAATTTCTGATTTTTTTAAAAGTGCAATATTCCTTACAGAGTCACTTCCATCCCCCTTTGCGGATGTGGCCACCATCAACCAGCCTCACCCCTGGTATTAGTTTTGAATGAATGTTCCTGGAAAACAGTTACCCACCTCTCTGTTAAAGGATTCTGTCAGGCTGACGCACAAACTGTCCCCTCCCCCACAATTTCTTTCAGAGATGCCCTTCCCTGACAGGATTAAAGTTCTGGCTTTTACCTCTATTATCCCTCAGGAATTTACTCTGGACTCTCCTCTCCTAGATATCTGTACAACACTTCTTTCAGTGTGATTATCCACTCTAGAATCACTAAGTTTATCTTCATTTGCCCTAGCTAGTCATCGTAAACTAAGGCACTAGTTAATGTTAACAGTTATCTGTCTTGAGAAGACACTTGGGTGTCCACAGTGATGGGAATTCCCTGAAAGCAGGTATTATCTACTCACTTCTGTATTCAGAGTAACTACCAAAGAGTCTGGCTTACTTAAAAACAGAACAAACCCTTGGTGGACAGTCCTTTTACGAATTTCCTCCCTCAGTCCTTTGGAAGATTTGCTTCATGGCTAGAATTAAGCTTCTGGAGATGGATATTGTTATTATCTTCTCATAAACTTCTATTCCTAAAAGTTACATCAGCACCTCTCCCCACCCCCAAAATAAAACAAAGATCCTAGGACATTCTTAAGATAGAAAACATCCACTTGAAACCACAGGAATGAGTAGGGCAGGGTCTGAAGGACCTGTAGTTAGTTGACAGATCTCACTCATTGTCTCTCTAAAGAAAGGAAAGATTCTTTCCTAAGTAGTCAGTAGAGATGGCCATTAGTCTAGAGGAAACCATTCATTGAAGACAGCAATAGGACTTTTTGAAAGCTCAACTCTAAGGAATGACTTTTCCAGGAAGTTCTCCTCTACAGCTTGGAAGGATGATGGTAAGGATGCTAACTGCATGTGGGAAAGTCTACCCTAATCAGTCACCTATTCATTTCTGGATGAGAAGTCTGTCTCCCAAGTGGGAAGCCCGTTTCCCCATCATTTCTCTCAGCTCCTACTTAGAGCCACTAATAAGGAAGTGTTCGTCATGAATTAGCATGTGGGTGTGCTTCTATCAACTTCCAGAGAACATTGTAGACATGCTCATCAAATAAGGGACCTACAGTACTTCCACAGAGAGTTAAATGGAAAACCAGGATGGAATGTGAGCCTTGTCATTCTAGAGAAAGAGAACCAAAGGACACCGAAAGACCCCACTTATCCTGTGTTGACTGGACTCAGGGAAAGATGCTGGTTAGGTTCAATCTCTCATTTAACATTTCAGACAGACTCTTGA
This sequence comes from Montemys delectorum, assembly GCA_019843815.1. NCBI lineage: Eukaryota > Metazoa > Chordata > Mammalia > Rodentia > Muridae > Montemys > Montemys delectorum. Next base: position 16,905 of record JADRCD010238255.1, read on the forward strand.
GCTCAGCACTAGTATTTTTCTTCTACCAAATTATTGAGACAGCTGAGGTCCAGACAATGTTAAAGGGCATGGTCAAGGTCTTAAATTGAAATGTAGACTCAGTTACCAAGGCCATGTACAACCTGAGGAAATCTTAGACTTCAAGATGAATACATAAATATCACACCATGCAGCATCTCAACAGAAACCTAATTTTAAGTTTACAGTTCTTAATTTTACTCAAGGTAGTTCATAATTCTCAAAGTGGTTCAAGAAATAGCACACCACCTGGAAATACTGAATATAGAAATGAAATTAAACGAGTCTTAGATAAAAATGGTCGGCTAGATAAAGTTAGGATCTCTGCCCTAGTTTTCTTGAATGTCTTTAATATTGAAATCATTAAAAATTAATTATTTCCATTGCAGAAGTTGAAACTTCCAAGATATGTCATACCAGATAATATATATTATATATAATATATATTATATAATATATATACATATGCACACACAATACACACACACACACACACACACACTCATATATAAAGAAAATGTACTATTCAGTAGCAACTTAAAAAAAAAGGATGTTTTATTTTACCACATTGATTCTTCTCTTAAAATGACTAACTTTCTGTTTTCTTTCTAAGTCTGTGGGTCTATGGTATTTGCAGTTTACTTATTTGTTTGTTTATTTGTTCAGAAAGCTTTGGGAAGCAGGCTGGGGCTGGGAAAGCCAATGTAGATACTGTTTAACCAGACCTGGTCTATCCATCTGCGTTCTTCTGGGGAGAAAGGCAGACTATTCATTCCAAGCATTCAGTGGACTCTAAAAAACCCACAAACAACGCAGAGCAGAGATCTTCAGACAAATGGGTCTGGTGTGTCGGCTGGGTTCTGAAAGAAGCTGCTTTCTCTGGTATGTCTGCAGTAAAGCTGGAGCTCAAACATGGGACTTGGCAAGAAGTTTCCTCATGGAAAACTAAAAGAAGAAATGAAGCCAAGTGCTATTTTCAGGGCAGAATGTTATTCCATATGGAGAGCATGCACAAAGGCGCCCTCCCACCCAGCTTGTGGAATTCAAACCTCTTCTTTAGCTGACATTTCTGCAGTGAGTTGGATTGCTCCTGGATTAAAACTACTTCCTTTATTGACTCCCAGGCTTCTCAGAGGACGATTCATTAACCTTTTTCTTAAGGAACACCTTAGAGTAACTGCAAATTATTACCAAAGTGCAGCAATTTAAAAGACATAAAATACCAGCTTTTTAAAATTGCAGTTTACAAATGAGGATCTCAGGCTTTGGCACCTTTGTGAGCTCCATACATATTGTTCCCCATAGATTAATATAGGCTCATTTCCCCATATACATAAGGAAAAAATACAATCTGGAAAGAGGTCATTTAATTTTGCTCTTAAATTCTGTGGCTATCACTAAATAGATGTGACTAAGGGCAGCACTCTGGCTCCTTTTCAGTCATCTGGAATTTCTGGGAATATTTATGAAATGAAAAATCATCAGCCAATAAATTTTTATTTAAAAGAAATCATAACATTTTTTTATGAATCCTCACTTTAAATTATTGACGTTGTTGGCAGACTGTTAAGATTTGAGCACTTAATTAAACTTTCATGTCGGTTCTGTAGTTTTCTTTTTACATGTTTTAGAGATGCTGAATCCATTTTTTTGTTTTTGTTTGTTTGTTTTTGTTTTCAACAGCAGGCCAATGGAAGGATCATAAGAAGCAGGCACTGAGATCCACGGCAGTCCTTGAGTACAGCAAGATTCAAGAAGAGTGGGTAAGGGAAGGCAGTTCTGGTGTGAGGCGATTCGTAGACGACTCATGGATGGCAGACATTTGGACTGCTTCTTGGTAGTGCTTCTGTACTGATTCCAATGCATTTGAGTTGCCTTTGCCCGTGTGGTAAAGGAAAGCACCCACTGGGGGCTTGCATTTGTATTGTGGATAACTTAAAGAAAATGTTAGGCTTGGTTGCTACTTCTGAGAGTTAGAAGATGTTGTCCTTAAGTTTTTCATTTGTTTGCTTGCTTGCTTGTCTCTATGTTATTCTGAAGCCCCAGCTGTCCTCAAACTTGGGGCAGGCCTGAGACCTCAGCCAGACAACTGCTGGGATCACAATCATGAATTCCTATAACCAGCAACTGTGGCCCTTCCTTCCCTCCCTCTCTTCCCTCCTTCTCTTCTTTCCTTCACTCCCCTCCCTTCCCCTTCCTTTCCTTCTCCTCTCCCTCTGTCCTTCTCCACCTCCCCTGCTTCCCACCCTCTTCCTGTTTCTTATAAGTGAACACTTGAGTTTGCAAGATAAAAGTATCAAGTACCCACAGTTGGGCTATAAATCAGACAAATAGAAGAGTTTTAACTCAGTCCTCCTTTAAAATATTTATCAATTGGCTTGTGAACTAAGAGTCCAAGAAACCTGAATGTGGTGGGTGGCTCTGCAGGCTGAGCTTAGGAGAGGACCAGCACAGCAGGATGATCATCCCTCATCAGTCTCAGGGATGCAAGTCTGAGCTAGGGCTATCTATGTTCACACTGCATTAAGAGGAAAGGAAACACAAAGAAAAGGTGGAACAAAGCAAACAGGCTGTCAGAGTTTAGGGCTCAGTCCCATGCTGCTCAGCTGCTCAACTGATACCACCAATAGTTTTCTTTGAAATGAATGTTGTTTTTCTGAAGACAAAGGGAATGTATTGTTTTGTGAATGACACAAGATATACATTAAAAGTTGGGATGGCCCTTGTTTTTTCTCTCTCTCTCTTTTTTTTTTGTTGTTGTTGTTGCTGTTTTTCTTAACAAATCAACTCCATAATGGAAATACTGTGGCCTTAGTGACGCAAATGAGTTCCTGTCTTTCTGTAAAAGGGCTGGGCACAGCACAGGTAGACTGTGAGGTCAGATTTCAATGCCTGACTGGCTCTCCTTACTCAATGGGAATCACACACCACTGAGAGCACTTTGGCTATAGGGTCATTGGTGCATTCCACTGGGTGACTGTGAGTCACTTTAGTAATGAGCTCAGCAGGAGCATGGAAAGGTCACCGTAGGGCTCTCCACTTACTACCCCTTAGGTTTATACCTACAAGCAACCTGCCTTTGACTTGAGATAACATTTCTGAGAACACGAATATTCAAGTTTTTCTTGATGTGTCAAAGAGAGAAGGAAGGAAGGAAGGAAGGAAGGAAGGAAGGAAGGAAGGAAGGAAGGAAGGAAATAGGAAAGATTTGATTCAATTTAATTCACTCCATGGAGCATTGTGGCCCTTGAATGATTAAATTTATTTGTGGACACTTAGTTTTGATCTTGGATTCTAAAAGTGAGCAGAGGGCTAAGCAGAAACTGTTTTGGGGTGCAACCAGTTTTACTTCGGGAATTAAAAGTAAAAGGTGGTTGTGTAAGGAAGCATTTACAAGTTCCACTGCATGTTTGAGGTACGCATTTCACAGTCTTAGTGTGTGCCACCAACATGAGTCACAATGTGCTTTTGGAATCATATAAACTGCTCATTTTCTCAAATGGTGAGACAATGTGACTCTTAAATTTCAATTTTAAGTCAACACAAATCTCAAGTGGAATGACTCTGTCTAACACTAGGACTGCATGACCAAGAGGCCAACAAAGCATCATTAGATAGCAGTTATGAACACTTTGGGGTTATACTACCAAAGTCAAAACGACTTACTTGCCTCTTACCCCAGCCATAACTCCTCAGTCTCGTCAGTTTTAACATGTTTGAAAATCAAATTAGATAGCGTAGGTAAAATACTTGGAAAAAAGAGTAGGCACAGATGAAGCCTTCAGATGAAGCTGGTGAAATGAGCCAGCCAGATCAGAATATAGTAAAGGCAGGTTTATTAGGAAGATGCTCTGGGGCAAGTTCATTGGCCCTAAGGATTAAGGCCAGGGGAGTAGACATGAGGAGAGAGGGGGAAGAGAACGAGAGAAAGGGCAAAGTATATGGAGGCAGAGTGGGAAGGAGGGAAGGAGGGAGGAGGAGGAGGAGGAGGGGGAGGAAGAGGAGGAGGAGGAGGAAGAGACCAAAATGTCTGGATTACAGAGAGAGGAGCCTCTGGGGGAAGAACTGGAATGTTCAGGGTTAGGGATGGGGTATGCCAGGTAAGGACTGAAGGATGCTGGGAGAACCTGGAGGCCAAGTCTGCTTTGATACGTAAAATATGCATTTTAGCCCCTTGTCCTGGGATCTGAAACCAAACAGGATCTGGGACTTCCATTAATAGTGTGATTGAGGTTCCATTTTCTAAATGCTCCCAGGTTTAGTTATATCACGGATGGCTACTCTATAACCCAGGGCAAATTAGATATTAATAGAAAATGACAAAATGTTTAAGAAAGGTGGATCAAAAGCTATAAAATCAAATATAGCCAATTTCTAAGCACCCTGCTTTCAGGTGGCACTAAAAATCAAAGAGGCACAGAATAATACCAAGATTCCCACCCCCACCCCCATGGTGATCAGTTATTCAGCAAGAGCTACCCTTCAAGACTGTTAACCAGCTTATCTTCCTACAACTGGATGACGAATGTATTTAATAACCTTCAGTTTTACTTGGACAAAGGATTATGTGTAGCTCAGCTTCTCAACCCTGGATCAGAGGTACAGGAAAAACACAAAGGAATCTGCAGTAAGTGAGAGCTCTGTGGGGTTTCATGTGTCAGCCCAGAGACATTACCTTCTTTATCTAGACCTGCTTAAATAGGTGCTTGGTAGACATGTTCTCATCTGTGCTCCCAACCTCCAACCCCCAATTCTAAGCTATCTTGGCATCTCCCATATACCTAGGTTGCCTATGGCCCTACTAGCAATGGGTAGCACATGGTGGTATGAACTAGAAAGCTCCAGGCCATTGGTTGTAAGATTAAGAACCATTTGATTCACTTTCAAATGACCTTCTCTGTGTTTTCTGGCCCTATACTAGCCCCTCAAAAATTTAGCAAACATCATGCCCTCCACATAATGCCTTCTGTGTGTGTGTGTGTGTGTGTGTGTGTGTGTTGTTTTTTTGTGACAGTGTTTCTCAATGTAATAACCCTGGTTTGGTTGTTCTGGAACTCACTCTGTAGACCAGATGGGCCTCAAACTCACAGACATCTGCCTGCCTCTGCCTCCTGAGTTCTGTGATTACAGGCATGCATGCACCACTACCTCCTGGGCCAGGTACTATAGTGTCTTTAAGAATTATGACAAAGGCCATGCGTTTAGAGCTTCTGTTCTTTCTTCACTCTCTCCCCTCCCCCACCTCTATCAAGAAGGAAGACCCGTATAGTGAAGGGATGAGGCATGCAGAGCATGTACATGGAGAAGTCAAACAAGTTAAGAATGACAATAGATACCGATGTTTTTATCCCCCGAGTCAGAATGATGGCACTGGGACATACTGAAAACACAAAGCTCAAGTCATAGCAACTAATATTAGTCTATTTTTTCCCTCAGCCAGAACAGATCAATATAGCTAACTTTTCCCATCTGTGAAAAAATGATGAGATTTTTCTGTTTTAAGGGGTGGCTTATTTCAAAGTTCCAAAAAACATGCCTAGTGCGACAAATTCTGTGAAAGCCAAAGAAAATAATTTGATGGTCGGGGTGGTAGTTATATTACCAGGTTTCTCTTCAGCATGGTCAAAGACTAGTATGATGATTTTTATTAATCTTTAAGAACCTCATTTGTAGGGAGTGGCTAATGTATCAGTGAGCAAATGCTTACCCACTTGTGCAACATTTTGTATTTTAATGGCAGATATAATGAAAAAAGCAGTAACGTAGTGAGGGAGATTAACTTGTAATTGTTAATATTTCAGGCCTTTGTAGGAGAAAATCTTTTGAGTCAGAGAATGAACTGTGATAGAACTGGGTGCCTATTCCATCATGCGTACATAAAACCAATCCAAGTAGACTGGATTTTGATTTTAAAAATCCCTTATTGCTAGTATCTCACTAAGCACTAGCCAGAACTCTGAGTAACTAGTTGAATGAGTAATTTGATTGGCTTAACTAGATGAGATGGAAGAAAAAACATTTATTGAACACCTTCTACCCATTTGGCTCTTTATCCAAAGTTCTTTTGTGAAATACTCAGGATTATTCCTTATTTTATGGCTTTAAAATGATGTTTGAAGAAGATCTGCTCAACTCCTGCTGATGGCCGCTGTAACCTTGGCACTGAGCCCAATTGAGGCAAACATGCTATAATAAGTACAGGTTACCTGCTTTCTTCAGCAGCTTGAAAGTTTCTGCTACTTTATACATGGGCAGAAGTGGAGAAATAGAAAAACCCATTCTTAGACACATCTGTGGCTCAGCTCATGTCAGGTTCAAGTCTTGCTTCCCTGCCTCAGTCTATGCTGGTGACTAGACTATGGTCCCTCAAGAGATGCTAATGGTGGCCTCAGTACAAAAGCACACATCACCTCCTTTAGCTGTCACTCCATGTTGGTAACTTGAGATATCGTAGCTGATGACATTCCCAGTCTACACACCAGCTGCCTCTGGACAGCAGTGCATGGCTGAGCCAAAGATGATGTTTATGAAACTGCCTGGGTGTTAGGAGAAGTCCCTGGCATGGTGGCACCCATGGTAAGGAAGCAGAGACCCCTGCCAAGGAAGGGTTTTAGAAGGCCTTTCCTAGAGCAACTATATCCACACCCCCTCAGTAGACGAGGCCAAACAGTGTACACATGCAAGTGTTATCTTTCTTCTTCAGGTTGTGAGAGGGAGGCTAGCTACCTTTTTCAACCCATTATCAAAATCGATTAACACACTGCTGTACTTAGATAGTCATTCTAGGCAGGGACTAGCAGGCTTAGACTTCTGCAATAGCCTTCTGTATTAGGACATATATTTTTATTTTAGGTTTAGATCATTTTATATTTCTGCACATTTGAGACATTCAAAATTACAAGCAGAATGGTCTAACCAAGGGAGGGCTACAGTCCCATCAGGGAAAAAGAGATAAATTATGCCTGGCAGAATCATCTTTTGTATGCACAAATGACTCAACATCTCTGTTCCTTGTGTGTGTGTGATCTGACCTTTCCAGACACAGGCGGAAGACTCCACAAGGGCACCCATCGAGATGTTGGGAGACAAGGGCAGGCGGTACATTGCTGGGAGGAAATGAAAAACTCTAAAGCCGCCCAAAGCATTTCCCTTAATTTTGTTCACACAGGTCCCCTGAGGTCAAGATGCTTAATATTCTCAGAGCCAGAAGCAGGCTGGAGCTAGGATCCACTGTTCATCCTACATTCAGATCGTCACAGGCCCTTTGTCATAACACTTGACTCTGTCACTCCACAAAGCACACGGGCGCCTGTGCTGTCTGACCTCAATGTCTTGGAAATCAGGTGAAAGAATGTTCAGAATTTTGTTTGTCTCCCGTCTTATTTCCTTTAAAGTCACGTCTTCTAAGTACAGACACAGTAAATATATGAGAAGTGTTCTACATCTTTCCCCATCTGCATCCCTGTTGGGGAGATGCTAATCAAAAGTATGTTGAGATCCTGTCTCACTCCAGCTAGCAGCTATTATCCAGACATAGGACAGCAGCTGGCAAGAATGCTGGGAAAAGGGAATCCTTAGACATAGTTGCTAGGAATGTAAATTGGTCAGCATGGAGGGCCCTCAAGAACTTACCAGAATATCATATAATCCAGCAGTATGAGTCCTACAAGTCCTGGTATAAACCCACATGATTGTAAGTCAGAATGATACAAAGACCTATTTTAATCCATGTTTACCACAATACAATTTCTAAAAGAGAAGATATGGAAGCCATCTTAGATTTCCATCAACAGACTAATAATTAAGGAAATGTGGCATATAGGCAACAAGGTTGTTTTGTTCAGCATAAATAGGAGTGAATTTCATCATGGTTATTTTTTAAGACATTAGATAAAACTAAGGATAATTATGCTAAGGGAGACAAATTGGACTCAGAAAAAAATCATGTTTTCTAATATATAGAGACATACATATACACATGCACATATACATACACATACAAATACGTATACATAATGTAGACTTTAGGAAAAAGACAAGAAAAATAGGAAGGTGGCTATTAAACAGGACTCAGTAGAAGACCGGAAAATGAGAGAGAGGTAGTGGTGAATATGTATAAAGTACATTATATATGTGTATGCAGGTATCAAATGGGGCTTTAAAAGACAATTATTTCTCTGCACAACTAGCCAGAGTAATTGAGTTCTGTTGAATGGCAGAGAAAAAGATGGATTTCCTGATGAACTGATGCTAATACCTTAGGAAAGCACTTTTACAGTTATAACGTGGTTTATCAATAAATCTAGAGAATTGTTTCAAAGCAGTCTTTTGTTTAATAATACTGGAGAAAGTTTGAGATTAAAATAGCATTAACACCTCCACAGCCATATATCACATGCTAAGCACGTTACCTACGTTTTCTACCCAAGAAGAGTAAGGTGGACAACAGTTGAGAGACAGGAACTTTTTCAGTTAGAAGGATATGAAACTCGTGGTAGGGATGCAGTAATTAATTATGATTACAAAGGACTAGGTATTCACTTTGCTTTGAGTGTCAGATAAGGATGTCCTGGTGTCCACTGCTGTAATATATGCTATAGAGTTAGGCTAAAACTGTTACAAATATATCAAAGAATCTATTAAAGAAAACAACAAAAAGTTTCTAAGAGGAGAAAAAGACTTGTTCTCTCATCCAAGGTTCACAAACTATAACTTACAGATACAGAAAAATGTATAAAGGACTATGGAGATTGTTATGCATAATTGTGTTACTGTTGTGGAAATACCGACAGGATGATTTGCTTTCATGTATTCTTCCACAATTTTTGAATGGGTGTTTTTAATAGTTGACAACGCAGTCACTAATAAACTCAACCTTCTTCATTTCACAAGATATTTGCTGATGTAAGGCATTTTAATTCAACCTACACACAGACAAATTGTTTTCTCATTATTTATTTTGTAATGAAATACTTGGCAAATGCTTCCTCTTTTGTCTTGAGAAGACAATAAAAAAAAACACAGCTCTTATGCCATTTTAGGCAATCATCAGTTAAGACAATATACAGGCAAAAGAATAGGTTATCAAATATGAAAGATACATATTTGAATTGCACACTCCTGTTCCCTAGATGTTCCTAATGTAAAGAGGGAGGCTGTTCAACACAGGAATGCTAGACATTGTCACTACATCTCTGTCTTATCCATATATGTATATATATATATATATATATATATACACACACATACATATACACACACATATATATGTACATACACACATACACACACATATATACATACATATATATATACACACACACACACATATGTACATACACACATACATATACACACACATATATATGTACATACACACATACACACACATATATACATACATATATATATACACACACACATATATGTACATACACACATACACACACACACACACACACACACACACACACACACACACATATATATATATATACACACACATTCTTCATCATGTTAAGGTATATCCCCCTAAAGGAAAATAATCTTTAAAACAAAATGGGTTGGATTTGACTCAAAACTCTGAAAATTTCAAATTCTAACTCAGTGTTAAAGTCAGGAAACATTTATCCTCCTGGTATAATACTTAGGATGCAATTGGATCCCGTCATGCCTGTAACTTGAATCTCCTGACCTTTCATGGTGATTTCACCAATTGAAAAGAGTTTCATACACTCAGTTGTGGCAAGGAAACAGACATTTGCTCACAGTCTGTAGACACTGGCTCAGCTGACAGGAATTTTCCATCCATGGTGGGAAAACTGTGGAAATGGCATAGCTACCCCTAGCTTTGGATCGGTCCTATGGAAAATCCAGCCATAATTCTGTTTTTGTGTTTGTGTTAGAGAAATCTCAGATAAGTCTTGTAAAAAGACATTTTTAATACCTGTCAGGTGACTTTTAGTTGCTGTATAGATAGAGTCCAATCATTGTATTGTATATGTTTGTCTTTTTTTGTTGTGAGTCTTAATTAACCTTTAAGAGCTGAGGCATTTCTCTAGCCCTGTGAATTTGTAATGCGTGGCACGGTAAACATTTCTACTGGGGGAAGCGATACAAGTATTCTGTTTTGTCCTAGTTCCTATAAACACTGCAGTGAGTTTTTTTAAGGGCTTTAAATTTTCCATACAAGACCAGCTTTGGAAATGTATTTTTCCAAATGCAGGTGGGAGGGTGCCTGCTAATGCCTGTGTCAATTCTACAGGAAACAAGAGACTCACAAAGCAGGAGAATAAAACTCTCCACACCATTTCGGAAGTAGTGAAGCGGAGCTGCTGGCCAAGGGTCAGAGGAGCAGCCACCTCATCTGTCGCCACTTCCAATGCTAGGATGGCTCTGGTCACATTCCAGCTGCAGCTCTTTGAGTCTCTGGCCAATATTTCTAGTCTTGTGTTCATTCACCAGTGGCCTAATAGCCAGACTTCCAGCTATAGAAATGTATGGGTATATGCAAGTGTGTAGATAAACTCAGTAATTAGGAATGAGAATAAGAAAAAATACTAATCAAATCACCTAAGTGAATTGGTACATGTAAAACTCTTGGGGTATTATTTAGCCCTTCATCTAGCACCATCAATATAGCAAAAGAAAGATCTTTATGAAAATGTAAAGTCTATCTCTAGACTTTATTGATAACAATCTGTATGTGAATGTAAGGGATGATTCATGAGGATTTTTTTTTTTTCAATTTATAAAATCTGTTTGTAGCAAAAGAAATAGAACAAAGGTAAATTTCCAAAGCCTGTTTCTCTCATGCCATACCTCACATGAAATGCAGAAAAGCACTTCATCCAGAGAGCTAAGATAGATCAGTCTCCATTTGTCCCTCCCTTTACCTTCTATGCATCTTTCAGGCTTCCATCCCTCTTTCTCAATCCCATAATCATGAATACAAAATGTTTTAAAGTCTGCTAGCTCCCTTCCGATCAGACAACCCAATGACTAGATTATTGGGCAGCCATGACTGTGGAGGTTAACTCTAATATAGAACAGAAAACCATGTCACTCAGTTGAGGCTGTGATGCTGACCGTAAAGTCCATTGATCCTTGTAGTTGGGAGACAAGAGGTTCCCAAAGATATATGGCTTATAGGTCAATTCTGGTGGCACTTATCCCTTTGTTATGTAATTATACCATTCTTTAGCAAAGAGTCACCATCCTTCTGTGCCCCATCCCTTCCTCGATGACATGGGGCTTGGCCATTTTGTTTTAACAAAATATGGGCACAAACCAAATTGCCTGTTCTAGGTTATGGTCTTTTGAGGTGTTAAAAGTCTCACCTGCCAGGCTCAGAATTGCTATGGCAGAATATGCTCAGAGATAGTCTGAGAAGGAAATCTCCGAGGAAAGACATGACATAAAGCTATAGTGGGAGATAAAGATCCCTGCTACCTCAGGCTTAAGAGGAAGAAACAAATGTTTATTATTGGATATTATTGAAATATTTAAAGTTGTTACTTATGCAGCATTACTATAATCTATGGCTGATTAATATATCTCACGATTAAAGATCAATATAGAAATGTCTTTAATAATTCAACTAGTCCTCTAAATTTCTATTTTTATTTTATATATTCAGGCTTGTCCTAACAAGCCACTCCTTAGCAATCCTCAAATCCATGTCACAATAAGTGTCAAGGAGACCTCTCCCTCTTTGTGAATTTTTATATGTGAGAATCCATTAGAATTTGTATTTTCTTTTGTGAAAAACCTCAGGTTCCCCTGACTCTTTCCTTTCTCAGAGAGCTGTCCTTCCTTTCTTTATATACCCTTCTGGCTCTCTTAGTTTGCTCATCATCTTTTGTAATTCTAGTGCCTCTGGTACTGTTCCTCAGTGGCTGACTACTTATTAGAGCACCAAGCACAGAAATGTGCTTCCAGGAGTAGAGGACCACCCTCACTCTCAGACACAGCCACCTCTAAACTGATTGTCATTTGGATATCCTGTCTCGACACATACCATTGCCGTCTTCCCAGTTGTCTCAGCCAGACATCTGAGTGTATTGACCCCCCAGTCTCTGCTCTCCAGAGTTACTTGAAACTTTGAAAGCCCAGTGACACCACCCATGCCTCTCCAGCCTCGAGGACATTGGCTTAGGGTCCTTCACCGTTTTAGCTAGGTTATTGTAATTGATTCTTGTATGTTCTCCTTACCATGGGCTCTGTTTATTTAGAGTCCAATTCCCCACAGCAGATAAAAATACTTTTGTAAACTACATATCTGATTATGTCATTGGATTCTTCCCACCTTTCATCGACTCTAGAACTTACAAGCTTCCTTATGATCTACAGTTTTCTCCCCTAGCCTTATTTCTGACTGATCCTTCAGTCTCTGACCGCTATACTCTGTACTTAAGGCAAACTAAATTTTCTGTATCACCCACAGACCTGTATGTTCCTTCTCATTCTCAGTCTTTCTGGTACTTTGCTCATCCCCATCATCTGTTCCCTTGGCTACCTCTCCTTGCTCTTTACTTGCTAGGCCAGGTAATGCCTCCTTTACAAGTCAATGCTGACATTCTCCCCTTGCCCTAGAAGCCAAGACAAGCCCCCTTCTCTGAGTGTATTGATCTTGTCCTGCATTTATATGCTTTCCTACAGCACACTGTACTGAAATTGTTGGCGTGTAGCTTAATCTTTACCCTAATCTAGGGCCTCAGAACCTCAGTGTGATGCAAACACACTAAAAAGCCTCAGCCCCAATGTCTATGTAGAAAACACTCATAGCCAATCAAGGATAAATCAAGGGAATATCATCTCATATGTTGGAAGATGTGGAAATTTGTCAAATTAGACCTTAAGGGGAACCTAACCAGAGAGAGTTGTCCGGAAAATGGCCTTTTCTATATTAAAAAACCAGATATGAAGAGAACATTGCTTTTCTGCTGGCTGTAGTTATTTGTATGGTGTCCTATTGTCTTTTCTATTGCTGTGAAGGGATGCCATAAACAAGGTAAATTTAAACAAAATCATTTAGTTAGAGGCTTGCTTATAGCATCAGAGGGTTAGACCATCACTGTGGGGAGGACAGAAGCAGGCAGGTAGGCCAGCATGGCACTGGTGAAGTAGCTGACAATTTACATCTGATACACAAGCAAAAGGCATATACAGAGACACTGGGTATGGTGTGGGCATTTACAATCTTAGATCCCACCTCCAGTGATACACCTCCTCCAAGGCCACACCTTCTAATCCTTCCCTAACAGTTCCATCAACTGGGGACCAACAATCCAAGGATATGAGCCTCTGGGATCCACTCTTACTTAAGCCACCACATACAGAATAACTTACCTGTGGCATGTACCTTGAGATGATATGGGAGCTAGACAGAAAGCTGAGCATCACTTACGAACAGCAAAACAGAAATGACTGAATTTTCAACAGGTCAATGCACTGCTGGGACACTGAGTTTCCCATTTTATGACTGCTAAAGGGCTAAGTCGGTGGTGTTCTGGTTGGATTTCTCTTCTACTTATGCCTGCAAACATTTAACCGTGTGTGTGTGTGTGTGTGTGTGTGTGTGTGTGTGTGTGTGTGTGTGACTGATATGGTGGATAAGAACTTAGATTTGTACTTCGAATTGGAACTAACTCAGAAGTCTGTATGGTATCGTACTAAATAGCAAGAGAACTTTATTAATGTGGCAAATCCCAATGAACTTTGAGGAAAGCAACACTAGTCTTTGGGTATATGGTCAAGGATATATGAATTAAATAGTGAATTAAGTGGAAGTATATGAGCCCTTTAGAAGGATTACCTGCTCTAGACCCAGAGACCACCAGAGGTCCTTGACATTCCTTTCCAACCTTAGCTCTGGTTTTGTTTCAAAAGCCAAGGATCTTCAACTGAGGAAACCCACCCGTACCTCTTTTCTAAATTTGTTTTTTTAAGATTTATTTATTTATTTTATGTATAAGAGTACACCATTGCTCTCTTCAGACACACCAGAAGAGGGCATCAGATCCCATTACAGATGGTTCTGAGCCACCATGTGGTTGCTGGGAATCAAACTCAGGACCTCTGGAAGAGCAGTCAGTTCCCTTAACCGCTGAGCCATCTCTCCAGCGCAATACATCTTTTCTAAACTCTGCACAAAATGATTCAAGAAAAGATCAAGAGGAGAGCTAAATTCCAGTATCATTACCTTGTTGTGGAACTGAACACTACACAGTGCAGGAGCCATTTTATTTCTGTAGAATTTATCACAAACAAGAATTTGAAGACCAGCTAGAGGCAGCATTCTTTCATGTATTCTTATTTTTTTTTTTTTATTTTTAATACTAAGTATCTTTCATGGATAATGTGGAGGGCAGTCTGGTAAATAGTTGTGTCTTTTCTGTCAATAGAACCAACTCTTCCTTTTCACAGATAAATGAAAGGCAATGGCCTGTGAAATGGCCTAGGTGGTAACAGCGCTCACTGCCAACGCTGACAATCTTAGTCCAAGCCTTAGCTCACATGGTAAAACCAGAGAACTGACTCTTGCAAGTTGCCCTCCTATCTCTATGCATCCACTGTGGATTGGACACATGGACAGATAATAAGAAGTAGTTGCCATAAAAATGAAGGATAACTATATGGATAACCAAAATGACTATTTGAGATATGTATATATATATTTGGGATTTTTTTGAGACAGGGTTTCTCTGTGTAGCCCTGGCTGTCCTGGAACTCACTCTGTAGACCAGGCTGGCCTTGAACTCAGAAATCCACCTGCCTCTGCTTCCCAAGTGTTGGAATTAAAGGCGTGCACCACTACTGCCTGCCTATTTGATAATATTTTAGGTAGTTAACAGCTTATCTTTTGTTCTGTCAAGGGACAGCCATGCATGTGCATGGGAACACACCCGTCCATGCTTTCACAATAAGATGTTTGTATAGGCAGAAGGTATTTCTTCCTTGAATATTTGGTACAAGTTTTGTCTATAGTTATCTGAGCCAATATTTAAAGCTCTATTTATTCAATAATTTGAGAAGAGGTGACCTAAACTTATGCTTTTACATTCATATGAAACCTTTAAAATAAGTTATAAAATCCTGAGGCTTTAAAGTGAATGTTCTTTTGTTTCCACCATGATCCTACCACCACGCTGTACAAGACGTGGGAAAACATGCAGCACTTGAAACGCAGCTAATACAAACTGAGATGTATCCAAAATATAACACGTGGTCTGATTTTGAAACAACCTAATAGCAATACAGAATAACTAATAATTTTTCATTAACTTGACATTAATCAACTTCTATTTAAAGTTAATTTAACAATTTTAAACTTTTTAAAAATGTGGCTTCTGAAGCAATTCAAAACTGCATATGGCGTGTGTGTTATATTGGCACTGGGCAGCACTGAGTTAGAGCTTCTGCCAGCTTCTTTCACGTGATGCCCCGTACAACAGATTTAGCTGATGGGTGATCACCGAAGTATGCTGTATGATGAAATAAGCCAAGAAAAAAAAAAAGCATATAACTTTTGGGAGTCTCTATTGCTTCATCTAAAAATAATATCAAAGGGCTGTGCAAGATGATTGTCACCTTTTCCAGTTCCTACATATTTATGACTTGATAGCATCACTAATTTTAGATCTAGAGATATAATGAAAGCCAGGTCATTTCAAATTCCTAAATATTCCCCAATAATCTCTCATGCACCAGGACCTGTGGTGACATAATTTTACATCTAACCCCACTCTGTATTTAGCAGTATCTATTTTTCTTGGAACTCTGAGCAATTAAAGAACACACACATTGCTATTTTGCTCAACTGCTGCCTCACATGTTAACACAAAAACTAAAATCCATACATATGCATACGGGCACACACACAGAGCTGGTTATGAAAGAAGTATTGGGGGAAAGAAAAGGAATTGCAATTTTTCTAAAGCAGAAATGCAAGTTCCCATGTAACTGAATTGTCCCTAAACCCTGCAGCTAAAAATGCTTTGCTCTTCTGAAAAACAGAAAACGCACTGAGAGTCTGCATTAATGGACACTCCAATTTGAGACATCTTTGTCCTCTTTGAGGTGTGCCTGGGTGGATAACAAGCAACGGGGCTCCTAGGATGGAGGGAAGCATGTGGATGCGTACTGAACAACTGCAAGTGAGCTACCTGTAACAGGCAGGAGCACAGCAGAGGGACACTTGGCATGCTGCTGTTGAAGGTGCTCAATCAGGCAGGCCTAAAAATGACATCTGACCTGTGGTACCCAGAACACAGCAGCACCTGTTCACTTAAAGAAGCTTTCTCTCAGTTCAACACAATCATCTGTTACTTTTGTGTTTCTCAAACTATCTTAAGTATTTCTTCTAAGAATGCTTCTGCAATTCTTTTTTGCTGGAGTGCTTTCAAGATTATTTTCAAGTTCATTCTACAATTTGCAGGAAAGAAATTCAAAGCCAATCTGATATAATAGAAAGAGTGCTTGACACCTCCCCTTCCCTGCCAAAAAAAAAAAAAAGCCAGGGTATTTCTAGTTTCAGGATTACTACAAGCCTCTTAAGTCTTTGTAGTCTGAAGATAAAGCTATAGGTATTTTCATGGTTGGTAAGAAGATCAAATGATAAGAAAACACATTTGCAACTTATAAAAAGTCTACAAATGAGAAAAGAAATATTTCTTGCATAATCATCAGAGAAGCCTCTTAGGAACTAAAATCTGGTGAAAAGTAGCAAGAAACATATACAATGAAAGTAGTAGATTTGTATTCTAGATAACATAGCATAGCATAGCATAGCCCAGCCCAGCCCAGCCCAGCACAGCACAGCCCAGCCTGGCATGGCATGACATGGCATGGCATGGCACAGCACGACACGGCACGGCACGGCACGGCACGGCACGGCACGGCAAAGCAAAGCATAGCATAGCATAGCATAGCATAGCACAGCACAGCACAGCACAGCACAGCAAAGCAAAGCACAGCAAAGCACAGCACAGCACAGCATAGCATAGCATAGCATAGCAAAGCATAGCATAGCATAGCAAAGCATAGCATAGCATAACAAAGCATAGCATAGCATAGCAAAGCATAGCATAGCATAGCACAGCACAGCACAGCACAGCACAACATAGCACAGCACAGCACAGCATAGCACAGCACAGCATAGCATAGCACAGCACAGCACAGCATAGCATAGCATAGCACAGCACAGCACAGCACAGCACAGAACACCATACAAAGAGCTCTTAACATTTGCTGCAGTGATTGAGTGTATAGACTCTAGAGACAGACTGGGAGTTCATGTTGAAAAGGTCATTCATTTGCTGTGGGATTTGAGGCATAGCATTGTGCCTTTATATGCTTGCTCAGACATTTGTAAAGTGGGGGTAATAATAACATATCACTCATATATTTGTCTTGAGGATTAAATCGCTTAACATTCATGTAACACGAGATTGGTGCTGGCACGTAGTAGGTACTGTATACTTGCCAAAAGCAATAACGTAGGTTCCCATGTGCGCATCACCTCTTGGAAGTATTATACGCACATTGTGGGAGAACAAAGAAGAACAGCATTAATGCTGGGGCTCAAGGAAAGTCACTAGGTGAAACAGGGTCATGAATTTGAACTCTGCCCTTTGCAGAGAGCTTCATTAGGTGACAGAGTCTTTCTGCATGAGACCTGAGTGCATGTGTGGGTCTCTTTGTTTCTCTATTTTCTCCGGGTACTGAAAGAATGAAGAAAAGTGACTTGTATTTGCACTGCATTCCTAAAACTCACTTTCCCATCCATCATCTCATTATAAGCTCAGAGTCCTTAAAGGTGGACAGTGAACTTTCTTTCACCTTCACAAATCTCTTGGAGGAATCAAGTCAATTGCATATTTGTCCTTGACAAAAAAAAAAAGAAAAGTGATCCCTTTGCCAGATACTTTTTGGCAGATCATAGGCCTGGGCTTTCTGCTTGAACCAACTGGGAGGATGCAGAGGTAGGACCTCCTTGCTCCCCAGAACTTGCTGCTCCTTTGCAGTGGTAGGAGCAAGGCCTACCATACATGGCTATTAGTCATGTAGTCACCAACTGACTCATCCTGGATAATAACACAGCTTTGGGTATTTCACCAAGGAAGTCTAAATGTTTGAGGTGTAGAGAGAGGCCGGCTAGCTGGAGACTGACTTCTCCAGACGTCCCGAAGGCTACACCCCATTGCATCATGACATTTGTTGGAGTCAAAGGTGATTTTTTCCATGAGTGTACACCTACTGGAAAGCGAGGCATTGATATGGTCCCTATTGAAGCAGACCCATCCTTGTCTAAGCATTGATTCAAAGCCAAAAGTTGAGCAGCTATGTCAGTAATGAGAACTTTCCACAAAGGTTCTTATAGATCTATTGCTAGGAAGTCTCCTAGCACTAAAGTTTGGCAAGTACCCACTCATCAGGCCCCAATTCAATATAATCAAGTGGCTTTTTCCAAGAAGAAACTGTCTCAAGACGTGATGCCATCTGATAACGTTTATCTTGTTAGTCTAAATACTAGCTAAAATATTTCAATATTTTATGACAAAGGAATACATTACTCACATGTAAGTTTTTGTAAGTCTCAAGTAATGTCTGAGGGTCATGATTTGTAACATGTCCAGTATTTAAAAGTTCCCATGCAAACACATCTGTATTCACTCTCACACAGAGTAAGATTATTTTTAAAATTGAGAATTCTTCCATCATTTATATTGTTTGTTTGTGTCCCTCCCTTTTACAATTTAGACTTAAAACTGTAAAGTGTAAAGAAAAGTGCACTAAAAAACATGAAGGCAGACTCTCATTTTTTAAGCATATATAACAATCATCAAAATACAGCCAGGCAGGGCACATGCCTTTAATCCCAGCACTTGGGAGGCAGAGGCAGGCAGATTTCTGAGTTCGAGGCCAGCCTGGTCTACAGAGTGAGTTCCAGGACAGCCAGGGCTATACAGAGAAACCCTGTCTCGAAAAACCAAAA
>JADRCD010238256.1:7480-37350 GCA_019843815.1 Montemys delectorum
CACACACACACACACACACACACACTTTTTATAATTTCAGAACTGACTATATGGTAATATCTAACCAATTTAGAAGCTCTTTTTAGAAAAACCTATTTCTCTTGCTGTTTAAATTTTTTAGTTGACTACTGTTCTTTGTCCTGAGTTGAAGCCTGTGATCTTCTCCCTTTCTTGTTATCATGTCTATTTGTTGTCTTTTTTCAGGTCTTATTTAGGTTTTATTGATCCGATTTGATGGGTGTAACTCCTCTGAAATCTCTAGAAGACAAAATCTAATACAACCTTCCTGTTCCAGTTGTTCTTGTGCTCTTTCTGTCCCTTCTTCTAGGATTTCTGAGACTGAATAGATAAGTGTTCTAACTGACAAGTGTTGTAGATATAGCAGGTCGTGATGGGCCACACATAGTCACTTTTTCTCTATAGTTTGATAAGCTGTAGTTTTCTGTATTCTAATTTTTACCATTTATTTATTTATACTTTATGTGTGAATGTGTATGTTCACATATGTATGCACCATTGTGCTGTGCAGAGGCCAGAGGACATTTTGTAGGAGTTGGTTTTCTATTTTAACCAGGTGAGCTCTCCAGGAACTGAACTCAGGTCATCAGTGTTAACAGCAAGTACCGTTATGTGCAGAGCCATCTCACTAACTAGGTTTGTAATGGTCTATATCCTAATATCAGTCAGGAAAATTTTAAGTTTTATGACTTAGGGTTGTATCTGTTTTAGTTATTTCCTACAATTTAGAAGTTAGTGATTGCCAGGCAGTGGTTGCACACAACTATAATGCCAACACTTGGGAGGCAGAGGCAGGTGCATTTCTGAGTTTGAAGCCAGCCAGGTCTACAAAGTGAATTCCAGGACAGCCAGGGCTACATAGAGAAACCCTGTCTTGGAAATAAAAAAAAAAGAAAACAAAAAAATTAGAAGTTAGTAATTGATAACTTGAATGATTGTCTTGAAAAAAAATGAGGTTATATATGTAAACAGAATGTCAGGTGTTTCCTAAATCTACACAAATGCTAAGAGCTCTTTATTGCATTGGGACAAATATATATGGAGACATGAGTAGTTAAATTGATAAATTACATATGTAAGTCTGTATATAAATATTCAGAAGCTAGCCATTGTAATAAGCCATTCCTGCTATAACAATTAATTTCATGTGATAACTTGGAACATGGGTTATCTAGACAACTTGATCAGACATCTTGGGTCTATGTGTGATAATTCTTCCAGATGAGATTTCACTGGAGTCTATAGGAAGAATAAGCTGGTTCCATATCCTAAGGCTGGTGGACTGTAATCAATCTGTTGAAGACTTGACATAGCAAAAAGTCTAGGAGTGAAGATGATCACCCTTTTGCCTGACTGCTAGAGCTGGGGCACAATTATTCACCTTTAGAATTTAAATTAAAGATGGAGAGTAGAAGCTCTACTCCCAGGAGCTCTAACATGCCCAGGATCAGAGGTGAGGAGGATATAGCATCTGTCCCAAAATCGGGAGTAACTGGGACCAGCAGGTCCCAGGCACACAGGAACTCTGCCAGCCCAGTGGCTCAGGTTGCTTCTGGTAAGTTTGGGCCGGCCAGTGCCCTGAGCAGACCTTCAGTGCAAACTCTGCAGTCATTCTCAAAACATTCAGAGGAAGCACCACACCCAGATGCTCTAACAAGCCCAGGGTCACAGGATCCAAGAATCACAGGATCACAGAGACAGATTGACTCTGAGGAGTTCTGACACAATCAGGATCACAGGAAGGCCAGACACCAGTTAGATTTAGGAAGTGCAGGTAGCACTAGAGATAACCAGATGTCCTGGGGGTGGGGAAGTGTAAGAAAATAATCAACACAAACCAAGGTTACTTGGCATCATCAGAACCCAATACTGCCACCATTGCAAGTCCGGGACACCCATCACATAAGAAAAGCAAGATTCAGATATAAAATCACTTCTCATGATGATGATACAGAACTTTAAGAAAGACATAAATAGCACCCTCAAAGAAATACAGGAGAACACAGGTAAACAGCTAGAAGCCCTTCAAGAGGAAACACAAAAATCCCTTAAAGAATTACAGGAAAAGACAATCAAACAGGTGAAGGAAATGAGCAAAACCATCCAGAATCTAAAAATGGAAATAGAAACAATAAAGAAATCAGAAAGAGAGACAACCCTGGAGATAGAAAAACTAGGAAAGAAATCAGGAGTCATAGATGCAAGCATCACCAACAGAATATAAGAGATACAAGAGAGAATCTCAGGTGCAGAAGACACCATAGAAAACATTGACACAACAGTCAAAGAAAATGCAAAAAGCAAAAGTTCCTAACCCAAAACATCTAGGAAATCCAGGATGCAATGAGAAGAGCAAACCTAATGATAATGGGTATAGAAGAGAGTGAAGACTCCCAAGGTAATGGGCCAGTAAATATCTTCAACAAAATTATAGAAGAAAACTTCCCTAACCTAAAGAAAGAGATGCCCATGAACATACAAGAAGCCTAACTCCAAATAGACTGGACCAGAAAAGAAATTCCTCCAATCACATAAAAACCCCAAATGCACTAAACAAAGAAAGAATTTTAAAAGCTGTAAGGGAAAAAAGGCAAGTAACATATAAAGGCAGGCCTATCAGAATTACACCAGACTTCTCACCAGAGACTATGAAAACTAGAAGATCCTGGGCAGATGTCATACAGACCCTAAGAGAACACAAATGCCAGCCCAGGCTACTATACCCAGCAAAACTCTCAATTACCTTAAATGGAGAAAACAAGATATTCCATGACAAAACAAAATTTACATAATATCTTTCCACAAATCCAGCCCTACAAAAGACAATAGATGGAAAACATCAATATAAGGAGCAAAATTATACCCTAGAAGAAGCAAGAAAGTAATCTTTCAACAAATCCACACAAACCTAATTCCACTTCTTACAACAAAAACAACAAGAAGTAACAATTACTTTTTCTTAATATTTTAATATGAAAATTAATATTACCAACATATCCTAATCGATTGAAATCTAAAAATATGAGGTATCAGAAATTTATTGACTGTCATCCAATGGTCTCTCTAATTTGGTAGTTGGAGAAATAGGTCCAATATTATACAATCCATATACACTTTCAGCTTGTTTGTTCGTGACAATGTTTTGCTGTGTACAACATAATGGTCTTGAGATCTTGCTTCTCCTATCTCAGCCACTCTATTAGTAGTATTGTTTATTTCATGTTTTTACACTATACTATGGTTTTCAGAACAGCTTACATATTTTAAAAATATTTATATACCCAAAAGAAATGTAGGCAATTAAATTGGAGGGGGTTTGTAAGAGAATAACAAAGATTAAGACTGAATGCTTTGCTTGATGTTTATAACCCTTGTATCAAGTTACCACAGTAAGAGCCAAGATTTTAAGCTCTACTAAATATAAAACAAATAAACAAACAAAAACGCTTTACATATTTATGTTCATTTAAGAGAATATTAGTAGTGATGTATTATTTTGAAATATACACTTAATACATTTGGACTTATTTAAAATTTATATTGAGAAAAACATGTATTTTCAATATTGTGGTAGACAAGCATCTACATAAGACTTAAATTGTTGTTTTATATCAAACAACTTTTATAATACTCATTTTTATTGTTATAATACTTTATAAATTTTAAAGAATATGACAAAAAAGATATTGTAGGTATTGAAGGGGGGTCTCTTGGAAGAGTTGGGGTACAAAAGGAAAACAAGAATGTGATTTAATTCTACTTATTTAAAATATGATTTTAAATGTTAACAAATTCAAATAAATTGAAATCATGTAACTTTAAAAGAATAAATAAATAAAAGACTTTGAGGGGGGGTGGAGCTTGAGTTGGGTTGAACTGGCCAATTGGCAGAATGAGGTTAACATGCTGCCTCTTGTTGGTCTTCAGCTTGTCACTGTAGACTGTGGAGCTTTGCAGCTTAGTCACATCTGCCATTGCTTCAAGACAAATTTGAGCTTGTGTGTGTTTGTGTGTGTGTGTGTGTGTGTGTGTGTGTGTGTTTGTGTGTGTGCTCTTGCATGTGCATGTGTGTGCAGTTTTTATTTAATAGTGGACACTGCTGAATATGTCAAGTCTCTATTACTTTGAACTTTCAGGCAAATCACCACAACTCTAAGAAAGAAAGGCCTTTTGTTTATTTGCTTGCTTGGTTCTACATACCAAAGACTCACAATGAACAGGTACATATCCCAATGTGTTTCAGTTTCCGTTTTATGTTCTGTTACTCTGAAATTTAGTGATAACATATTTATTTACATATGCTAAAAAGTCAGAAAGCCTTAGGGAGGAGGTAATGCTAAACTAAGGAACAATTGTTTTCCTATCCCTGAGGCCCATGGGATGAATTTATAATGTGAACAGTAGGGTTCCAGCTCATCTCTGACTTGAAAAGTGTTTGTCTTGGATACTCACTCAGCATCCTGTGATACTACACTGTCTGAATCATCTTTAAGGACAAGCAGAGGATTTTTTAAAGGCAGGACACTATTACTTCTGAGACACATGCACCCTGCCCTGCCACAAGCAAAGAATGGCATACTACCAGGAAGATGGTGCTGCACCAAACCTGATACTTAGAAAAAGAACACAAAATAAGAACACAAAAGAAACACAAGGACCTTGCTTTGCACTTAATTCACTGTTCAGTAGCTAATGAAGGAGCATTCGCTTAGACCATGAAGAGAACATAGGGTACTTCTAAGTGGATAATTTATCAATGATGACTTTAGGAGTATCCATTATTCTTTAACCAAATTCAAAAAATAATAAAATGTGGTTTTGTATAATAGAGAGAGGTGGGTTCGATTGCTGGTCTAAGTGACACTTAGAAATTACAACAGTTCTCAGAGCTCAGTGTGCTTCCAGTGAAGTAGGTTATATGAGAAAATTCACAACAAAATAACCAGAATTCTTCTTCTGTTTTCAACTTATGTAAGATTTACAGGCATTTAAAACAAGTATGAAAATATGGAAACATGGCTTGGAGGTATAAGACAAAGAGAAAAGGAGAAACAGAACAAAAGTATAACCAGCCACTCGTTTTCTGCATTAGGGACTCAATAAATGTCAAATATGCAAAATATGCAAAAGTAGTGTCTGTTATTTGTGTGTGTGTGTGTGTGTGTGTGTGTGTGTGTGTGTGTTAAGAAAGAGAAAAACAGAGACAAATAGAGATGAGACAGAGACAGGAGAACTGACAGAAGTCCGTTTTTTCCAACCATAAAGGCCCTTGGGTTTGAACTTCAGTATTCAGACTTGGCAATGCCTTTATTTGTCTAACCATTTGTTATTGTCTGTTTTACTACATCTCAAATATATCCAATCATTAGTCAACCAAACTATCTATCAAAAAAGTACATTAATCAAATGTATTTAATTTCTTATTTAAAGGCACAAAATGAGTGACCTATTTTACTGTCAATTCAATCAATATGCTATACAATCAACTCACTCTTTAATTTGACATATTATGGAAGCAACACATAATCCTAATTTTTACACTAAAATGAAAACAGACATATGTTGCCCTCCCTCACAAAGCTTATAACCCAGCTATGTAATTAAGAATGTCAGATATGCATGCATAAAAGGAGAGAGAATTATAACAGAAAGTGAATGTTTATGAATGGGCTTATCCCATTCATAAAATACTTACAGGAATGGGCTAGACATTCTTCAAGACAAAAGACGGAAGGTGCCATTGAAGGAAAAGAGCCTGTGAAGAAAGTTTCCAGCAGTCCTGAGGATAGGGGGCTAATGGCTGACCTAGATGAAAGAAGGATGTCCTGTGTGGGGCTGTCAAAAGAGGAGGGGTTTTAGAAGCAGACATGCAGGGTCAAAGACTATGAATTTTAGCCCATGAATAGTAAGGAGCACTAACAAGATTTTGAGCAGAGTATTCCTTTACTGAAATGTTCTTTGGACATGAGACCTACATGATGTATACAATTCTATTTTCTGGGATGCAATAGCAGCAGTAATTTGGGATGCTAACAAACAGGCAAATGTGAAACTCTGAAGGTAAGAGGTGACGGGGTCAAGGCCAAGAGCACAAAGCTGAGCAGTAACTGGGTCACCTGGGCCTCTGCTTGTGCTCTCTTTTCGCTTGAAGCACTTTCTGCTGTCCTTTAAACTTTTATTTTAAAAATTATTTTCATTTCATTTTAATTCTTTGACTTTCCTAGCTTCTGTTATGAAAATCTACATTCCTGTGGAGGAAGCTGACTCTCACCATTTTTACCTAAACAAAGACGTGCTCAGTCTCCATTTTTGTCACCTAAGCCATGGGGTCTAGGGAGGTTTTTCGAATATTTTCCTGAGTCGCTGTTGCTCATCTTTTTGCTCTCCTGGTTAATCGAGGTCGTGCTCCCTGGAAGTGGAGCTGCCATCCTTCTGGAAGCCATGTAAAACTCATGGATATTAGAGACACACGTTGAGAAACTTACTGAAAGGCATGAATGGATGGCAAAGCACAGGATGCACAGAAATCAAAATCCTTTCTCATGCACTCGCGCATTAGCATAGTGCTATAGTTTTTAAACAGAAAAGGACAAAGAAGATGTGCTTAGCTCTCACAGGTTCAGTTAGAACAGTGCAGCCTGGAAGGAACAACCTGCATCTCTCTGCACTTTCCTCTTAGGGAAGAAAGCTTTTCCTGTCCCCTTTCACATTCCCTTCCTTTTTTCCTTTTCCTCCTGGCTTTGATCACCTTCGTTGTCTTCCTTGTCTCCACCCAGGTTTCCAGTTGTTCCAGGTCTCTTTCCTAAGGATAATAATTTTATTTTTCGGTTTCTCTGAACAAAAGATTGAGCATGGAGTACTGATTTCTGATTGTCACAGTTCTTTCTATCTGTTAGCAAAAAATAGCATGTTCCTTTCAGAAACCCAAAGGTGGAGCTGTTGTAAAAGGAGAAAGCCAGGCACACTGAAGGTGGTCACCAGCACTCATACACACATACACCATCACCAACACATCGGTGCTGAGCCTGCACGGAGGGGATGTGGATCCCAGAGGCTTTACTTCCAAAATATAAACATTGCCCTCGCTCTTGTCCCAATGAGAAATAAAAATCCTGATTACAGCAGATGCATTACTGCCAAATTGTGCAAAATAGAACAAGTATTAAGTGTCTGCTTAACCCCCTTTAATTGTTAATTCCGTGCACTTTAGTTGATTCCAGTATTATCAAAATAACTGCAGGGAGAACGGATTGAAATTCATTTCAGTTCATTAATACCTCCATTTATCAGCATAATGTCCTGTAGATAATGATCGGAGGGTCATTCTATTTTCTCCATTTCTGAACTGCTGTATAGTATACTGAAAAGCCCCAAGAGTGCTTTCAGTTCCCTACAAAAGCCTTCAGCAAATGTCTCCCACAACACAGAGCCTCTGCCTCTGCCTCTCTGCCTATAGTGACTTCCTGGTATTTTGCATAGCAGTAGCATTTGTTCCCTTAAGATCTTGACGTTGTGTTTTTTCTTTCTACTTCCTGAGATGTGCCAAGCTTTAAAAGCCCATTTTGTGGACAGAAAAATATTCAGTACCTACAGAGCTATCTAAAGGCAGGAGGGGAGTTGGCAAGAGGGCGGCATAGCTCAGAGCTAACAGGGCTGGAGGTAGGGAGAGAAAGAGGCAGAGAGAAGGGAGAGAGCCCTCCCTCTGGAATCATTTGCTTTTTTCTTTGTCTGTATCCCTGAAGCCAAGGTCTTCTGACTGATGTCTCAAAGCAAGTAAACAATTGAGCTAATTTCAGCCATCCTCCTTTACTCTCAAAATATGACTTCACCCTTGCCACAAGAGTGTTTGCTTCTGACTGTGGCTTGCTGGACCGATCAGGGACAAAGTAACCTGGAGTGCTTTGTGCCCCAGAGACA
This sequence comes from Montemys delectorum, assembly GCA_019843815.1. NCBI lineage: Eukaryota > Metazoa > Chordata > Mammalia > Rodentia > Muridae > Montemys > Montemys delectorum. Next base: position 15,416 of record JADRCD010238256.1, read on the forward strand.
AAAAGGTATTGATCGGTTTTGCCTCTGGGGAAAAAAAAAGATTCTAATAATTTTCAGATATGTTGTGGATTACACTACTGTCTTTAATTAAAGCATTTAGTGAGCCAGAAACCATGGGCTCGCCTGTTTTAATGGATCTTGACATCTGATTTACAAAGTACCATGGTGAGTGTGTATGTGTGTGTGTGTGTGTGTGTGTGTGTGTGTGTGTGTGTGTGTGGTTAAGCTCAGTGCTGGTGTGTGTATGCATGTTCTCTGTACTGTATGTGTGTATGTTCTTAGTTTTAGTATATACACATCTCTGTATTTGTGTGTACATGTGTGTGTTTATTTCTCAGCACTGGTGTGTGTGCATGTGTGTGTTTTCAGTGTGTCTGTATGTTCTCAGTGCTCCTGATGCTGATGCTTCTGCTACTGTGTGTGTGTGTGTGTGTGTGTGTGTGTGTGTGTGTGTGTATGTGTTTCTTGTAGACTAAGATGCCTGTTTCAGGCTTATTAGTTTACTCTTGGCTTTGTTGCAGGCGACATTTAAACATAGATTCATACTGAGTAGTTAAAATTGAATGAAAGAATGAGTCTGGCCATCCTTGCCCTTCCCTATCGCATAGGCCACCAAGATTTCTGGTAGAGACTGGAGTCATCAAAGTGGTTTTATTTTGTAAAGGTTGGTCTTGTATGATATAAGGCCTGGGGACCCTGAAGAGATGGTTCATTGTTTAAGAACATGCATTTCTCTTTCAGGGGATCAGAGTTCAATTCTGGGCATACATACCAGATGATTTACAACTATCTGTGCCTCCAACATTAGGGGATGCCACTCATCTAAGTTTATATCTAGCCTACATAAGCATGTGTGCACACACATGTACACACACACACACACACACACACACACTTAAAATTAATATTTTCTTAAAGAAAGAAAGAGGCAGCTGGGTGGTGGTGGTGCATGCCTTTAATCCCAGCACTTGGGAGGCAGGGGTGGGCCTATTTCTGAGTTTGAGGCCAGCCTGGCCTACAGAGTAAGTTCCAGGACAGCCAGGGCTACACAGAGAAACCTTCTCTCAAAAAACCAAAAAAAAAAAAAAAAAAAAAAAAAAAGATAGAAAGAAAGAAAGAAAGAAGGAGGCTTTAAAAAGGAGGAATTTAAGCAATATAGGTTAAATAAAGCACCTTGTCAAGTAATGAGTACCAGATGCAGAAATAAAGCAACCTCTCCCTCTCTCACGGACCCTTCACCTAGAAAAGTCCCTATTCTTTCAATGAAGCCTTTCCTATTCTCTCTGGCTGCTTCAAGTCCACGTCAATGTCAGTGAGCATCCCCGGGGCCTGTCATCTGACCAGCCCTGGCCCTGTGTTCTGTCCTTCCCTTTCAGATACTTCAGGTATTACAGACATCTCCTCAGCAGCTTTCACCACCTGACGCTGTCTGGCTTCATCTCTGCTGTGTGGGCCTAGGCTCTTTGGTAGTGTCATCTCTAAACATATTTATTACTCCTTCCAGCTGGGATTCACTGTGCCTCCTTCTGTGCTTGGATCATCCAGGATGGACGCTGCTAGTTTTATGACCCAAATTAGCACTAAGGAGATCTGTTGGTATGAGGTCTAGTAAGAAATGGTAGGCATGACATGAGATGCCTCCCTGGGAAGGGAGGTACTGTAGGCTACAGAATGTACTGATACCTCAAGACACTCTCTCCCATTTTAACGTTCTAAGGCCATATAGTACAATCTAATGGACCTTCCCCCTCTTTCCTGTCTGATAGCACACCTGACACCAGACGTAGTATCACTTCTTAGGTCAGTGGCCTGGTATTCCCTTCTATGGATTAGGGACTCTGTCACATGATGTTTTAATGAACAGAGAAGACAGATGTTCGGTGAAACCCTTTCTTAACAAAATGGTAGACTTGTGAAAAACATCTTTCTGTGAACATGGGCAATAATCCACCATGGACAGAGAAATGCATTTGCACATTAATATGTGCAAAGCCATCCTTGGGTTATGCACTTTTTAACCTAGTTTTAGAGAGTCCCACGGTTCTATGTGACACCTCAGTAACTCTAGTTGTAAATTCACAAAATCAGGGATCCACAGCAGAGGAACCTGACTACAGAATGGAAGTCGGGATCACCGTATCACGGCATCCGATATTTCAGACACTGAGCAAAAAAAAAGGAGGATTTCACCCACGTTTTATTGAAACCATTTCCTCAATACCTCCACCCTGGAATTGCTTCTTTGATTTTTGTCTGCCCTTTAATGGGTAGCATGAATGAGTGAGGGGAAAGTGATATCCCTGAGCCTTCTGACAGAAACTCTACTGTAAGCTTCTGCCGTAATAGTCATGCAGAGAAGGCGTACCAAAAGAATTGTACCGTTGCAGACCCGATTCAAAAGGCATCATGGGTCACATGTGAGAAAGTGTCATGTTTTCCCATTCATTCCAAAGAATGGCTCTGCTCATGTGGAGTCACATATTTGGCATGGTGGGAATGTGGGAAGGATTGGGGAAAGGGAAGGAATCATGGGAGTGTGCTGAAGTCCGTGGTTTCTAATGTTCCCTAAATCTCTATGATCACATCGTCTTCATAGACACACATGTCAGCTCCATGTAAAAAAAATTTTTACACCTAAAGAAACCGGAACTTAGATAGTTAAAGTACCGGACTTGGGGTCAAAGAGTACAAACAGGAGACTACAGATCTCTGTGGTGGGAAGGCAATGCTGAGATGAATAAGGATGCTTGGAGTCTCAGTGCGCATGCGCAGTCGCACAGGTGTGCTTTTTCAAGTATCTTGAAGATGGAATAATTAAAATCTCCATCAATCCGATAGAAAGCAGGGTTGTTGAGGTCTAATAAGGCTCCTAAAGCTTGGAAAGTGCTGTGAGTCCCTGGGGATTCAGAAATAGAGAAGGGTACAATGACCCATGGATCTGGCATGGATCTGCTAAGGACCAATATGTCTAGGCACAGTGGAGGCCAGTTCTCCCATATCCCTCTCCCAGTGCCGTTTTAAAGTACAATGAAATGGTTTTGCCCTAGTCTTAGCTAATCCTCTCTTAGAAAAAAGAATTTGTAGTGGATGGGGAAATAAAAGGGTAAGTTACCAACACCTTTCCGGATAGAAGGGATCCAGTCAGGTTTAAAAATGTCATTAAATTTTCACTGAAGATAGAGAGGAACTGAAGCACCTAATGTGGAGTTATTATTATTTTTTAATCTCTATTCTCATTCTTTATGCTCTTAAGAAAGAGATGGGTCAGTGCCCTCAAAAGTAAAGGGAATAGAAGGAGAGTGCAATGAAGCACTCAGGCAGATAAATAAAACATGTGAGAGTATAAATGGTGCTTTCTGAGCAATGGGATCCCAAATGCCCATCGTGGCATTGAGATTTATATGTCTGAATATCACAGATGCCGGCTTGCTTTATTCATACCTTGAAGAGAGAGAGGCAGGTGCCTGACCACCAGTATATCATTAAATCCCTACAGAAGCTCCATTGTTAGGAAGACAAGCCTTATACATGTGCTCACTCCCCACATGCACACAAATGTACACATTTATGTCTTTAAATCATTACAGAAGCACTGTTAAAGAGCTGGGACATACAATAACCAACACAACACACACACACCATCAGCACCACCAGATCTTGCACATACTCTATAGAGAGAAAGATGCAGATACCTAACCACCAGTATCTATTATTAAGTCATTATAGAAACACCATTGATAGAGAAAATTTAAACATATGTATACATGTAGAAATATACATACACATCCATGCACATACCACACATGTGTACATGTCATTTAAAAGTATTATTTTTAGAGAGAGATAGCACTGTTCAATATACACACATACAATACATGCATAACATACACATCATTAAACCATTATAAACACACTAGTGTTAGAGACAAGATTTATACACATGCACAGACACCCATGCAGACACATACAAGAGTGTACAAAATCTATATATCTATAGTACATAAAACACATATTTCATATATAACCACAGACACAGACATGTACCTACACCCTGCACACACACACACACACACACACACACACAAACACACACATACCAATCCCAAGTCATTATTATGTGTGTCTTTAATAACAGTTAATGAAAATGAGATTATAAATTTTAAAGGAAGAAAAAGGGACATGTGAGGAGTTGGGAAGTGAGAAAATGATATGGAACACGTAGATACACCATTCATGTATGAAATTCTTTTAAAAAATGTAAAAGTGTTGCCTAAGTGCATGCCCACACATATATACAACAAAGCTTTAGAGGTGTGTGCTGTGTCTTCAACCCTGTAAAAGGTACCTGCTGGGGTCTCAAAGGGAAACAGGACCCAGGCTGAAAGGCACTGCTCTTTAATTTCTGAGTCTATCTTCAAGACTGCTATCTGAATACCACTACCAGGCCTATTTTGAGGTCTCATGTGGCAACATTTCTATACAGGCATGTGATTTTACAAACATCTAACAAAGAAAGGAAAATTATGTGTAGTAAAAGTCCTTTACCTATCATTGTGCCAGAAAAATTAGGTTTCCTTTATAAAAATGTTACTGTTTACCCACATATTCTTTGCTCACTGATCCCTTGATTTCCACAAACTTGATGTGAGATCCCTACCCCGTCCTTTTTGGCAATTAGAATGTCAAGATGCCCAAGAGGACAGAAGGTTTGGCATGATGTTACCAGGGAGCACAGGGTGCCCGTGACTGGCAGCCAGTGCTGCCCCTTGTTTCGAAAACATCCATTTGTGCTAAAATGATCAATCTGTATTTATCTTCTTAAAATGCTCCCAAATGTGGGAGAGTTGGGGTGGGCTTGGTTCAGAAAGCATAGAGACGAGAGAGAAGAAGGCACAATCTGCTTTTCCCAATAATTTATCTTCTTTGATACCTCCCAGTGGGCATTGGGCACACTTATGGTCTGCGTTCTGAAAGATAAAATGAATATTTCATTTAACCAGCTGTATTCCAGAATATGTAACCATCCAGAGCCCAGTTTCTAAGAGCCAGAGAGGACACTGTCCCTGTCATGTTTAAACCTGCAAAGAACCTGGTTGTCAAAGGAGACATAACGGACTTTGCCACTGAGTGTTATGACAGCCTCTGCTTTGGATGGCTGTGCTTGTTTTACCCACTACATTTGGCATTCATATTTACCACCACCTTATATTTAAGTGCCTTTTTCAAAAAACATAATAGTCTAATACATTAAGAAAAAGTGGAACACATGAGAAATTGTTGGACATTAACAAAACTTAATTTTTTTCTCATATGGGTAACACAGTATTGACAACAAGCTTCTAATGTAATCTTAATGTAATAATTCTCTTATGGATTTACAAATCATTGCTTCTCAATATAATCTCAACCAAAACAATACTATCAGTTTTCAGCTTTGTTGTTATTTTGAAGCTGCTCACTCCATCTTATACTCTGATTAACTGTGTATACAGAGCTAGTGAAATGGCTCACCTAGTAAAGGCAACTGTGCTGACTCTGATGACCAGGGCTGAATGCTCAGCAGCACCCTCCACTTAGCTCTGCATTCTTTGACCATAGTGCAGTAAAAATGAAACCAAGATCTCTTCCATTCGATAATCTGCCTTCTGTTCTAACCCAGCTTTTATTCTGTACATGGTCTATAACCCAGATCATTGTGTACATCTAATATTCCCCCCTCAACCTACCCAACATGTATTTAATTTGAAATATATATCTATTATCTGTTAATCATCTATCAATTACATATTTATCTCCTCTCTACCATCTATTTATGTATCATCTATCTATCTATATACCTATCTATCTATATCTATATATATAATAGTTTCACCACACTGAAGATAGAATGCTAGCATGGTGGGGGAAAGATCGTATAGAATATTTGATATTACTATGATTTTTAACAAATTAAGAAAAGAGCCAAAAAGTCAAGTTCAGAAGTAATTGAACATCAAAGATAAGGTGACTATCATGGTAGAATATGCTTGAATTCTTCAGTTAAATTCACAGCAAAACACACGTACACACACACACACACACACACACACACAGAGAGAGAGAGAGAGAGAGAGAGAGAGAGAGAGAGAGAGAGATAAAGAGAGACAGAGAGAGACAGAGAGGTGAGAGAGGAGCAAGAGAAAGAAAAGAGACTAGAGAGATGCACACAGGTAGATGAGACACAGATGATGAGCCTGTCATGCAGATTTGGGGCCTAAAGCTTCCTTGTCTTGCACTATGCAGCCTTAGTTTCTTTTGCTCCTACAGATTCGGGAGACTTCTAAAAATAAGCAGGACTCTGACCTCATCTCTACTCTCCTTATTTTCACATTCAAGGAATAGCAATTTTAGTTCCTTCTTCAGTATCAAGTTCAAAACTCTTGTTAAGGATGCTGAGGGCAAGTTTTTCTTACCCTCCTCGGGGTGATGGTTATTATGCAGATGTGAAGCCTGCGATCAAGGACATGTTTGTTCCTACTCTGGAACCCAGTCAAATGGCTGCTAATACTTCGGGAAAACAAGGAAGAAAGGTCAGGATTGGTCTAGTCAGGAGAGTGAGTCACTCTGAGACTTTTTTTTTTTTTTTTTTTTTTTTTTACAGCAATCAGTTGAATCTTGCTTTCAGAATGGCAGCTCTATGTTCTGTCCATTATTTTATACTGACATTTTCCTGAAGCATCTTGCACCTTAGAATTCTCAGGAAGAAAAATATTACCCTCATGCATAACTACTTTCTGATATGCCTAAGTATCCAAGCCAACTATTTCACTATAGGTACCTGGTTACCTAGAAACTGTCTCTCTAGGTCGCTCGTCCAGTCTTCCACTGTATTCAGTTTCTCATTAAACTGCCTACTAATTGTCCAGGAATGAGAGAACCTATGCCAAATACCAACTTAACTTGGTTACCATGTTTGAGGAGAGGCAGTTCCTCTCACTGTTGCTTTATGCCTGCTATCGCCTGGTTCATGGTCTAGTTCAGGAACCAAGTCTGAGCCAAAGCCAAAAGAAAAACATTCCAGTGCCCATAAGACTCAAATACTCTTGCTGGTAAAATTGGTCCTGAAAACAGCCTCTGAGGCTTCAGGAGACCAACTAGTTCTCTTAAAAGGATTGTCATAGCATTATTAAAGCAGTGATTACGCATACTCATACTAGAATGCAGACATTTCTACAGAGAGAGAACAACTGTGAAATACTGGGAGTCAGAGCCACTGCTCAGGGCAAGGGTTATACATAATACACATTGATGAAAGGTAGAGACACAGACACCGCAGCTTTCAACCAAAGTGGGGAAGCAGAATATGAAAGTCTGGAGGTATTTGCCTGTTGTGGGAAGGCATTCCAGGAGCTCATCGGTGACTGCTCTTCAGTATTCCCCATGATGTGGGACAAACACAACCTGCCTGCCATCTTTATTTTCCTTCTTCGGGCCATGCTTCTCTATCGGCTCTCCTATGTGTCTAATATACTTTGTGAATTGTAGCATCCAGGGGCAAGGATGGTGCCTCTTCTCCTGGACTGTTATTTCGTACACCTTTGTACAATATACGCTTGTGTTGTGTGAGGTTAGATGGAAGATGCCTGGAGTGTACCAGCTTGGATTTCTCTAGATGGGAAGCCCTGAGAACACAGACTAGAGTCTACAAAGTGAAACCAAACCTGAGGAGCAGGGTGACCATTCATATATACTAAGCAAGAGGGACGTTCTAAGCCTTTTCAAGACTCAGAACAGAATACCAGTATCACAGAGTCTGGAGAGATGAATGTAGAATTAATTACTGCAATAAGTTTTATATTTCAGATTGACAAAGGGAATGTGAGGAGGAAAGATGATTTTGCAACAAATACTGGTGGATTTTTCTTTGTTTGCACATACGTGCTAGACACTCACTCAGTAGTCACGTAATACGCTGCTGATTCCAGGTGAGATTTAAGTTCTGTAAACATCTCTGAGAAAAGAGTACTGTTCTTTCATGGGGTGTCCAGTAGGTCAGGAAAAGGCGATGGATATCATGTAGCCAAATTCCTTGCTCAAATAACACCTGTAGAAATTCATGAAAATGTGTTAGGGCAGACACAATATTCATAAAAGACAGTGTTTCTCTTGAATTTGGGGAAATATATTTTTTGCCAGGTTTTCGTGTTAATATTTATTTGGCTGAATGTATAAGTACGGCTTTTGATATAACCCTCAACTTATATGAGGCTCAGTTTTTGCATAAGTGAAATGAGAATGGGAAAGAAAATACTTCCAAATGTTCTTGACCAGCTCTGAGATCCCGAGAGTCGCTCTCCATCATGCTATGGCCACTTCAAAGACAGAGACTCTTGTACAATTACAAGAGAAAAACCCTTTCACCCTTTGTCTGTGAGACCCATAGGGTATTGCATTTAAGGAGTAATAACAGTCTCCTGCAAGTAGACCCCAAAGTGATCAAAAGGGGTGAGAAACAGTAAGGTTTTCCTTGTCAATAGTACAAGTCTGTGTCAAGGGTTCTTGTGTTACTAAGGACAGTCTAAAAATTTTAAGTGACTTGCACTTAAAAGCCCACATTGCTTTCATCCCACTGAGCGAAATGGATCCGAAGATGAAAGTCCCATTTTTTAATACTGTCACAGATCCAAATTAAGGAGAGGTGCCTGCAGAAGCCTTTGATTATAGATCATAAAATCTCCAGCTTATATCAGACACTGTAAAATTGCTCGGTGACAAATGAAATGCCTGCGCACTAAATATATCTTTTAAGCACATCGCAGTTTGGTGCGTTTATGTCTGAGATACAATAGGACTTCTGCAGGTTGCAGGTACAAGGTCAGTAGCGCTGATTCTACTGGTTTGGAGTCTAACACTTAATGGTCGATTATTTGAGGACATAGAGCAAAAGCTTTGAGCAAATATACAGATGATATTTCATGTGGAAACTTCAGAAGCCAATAGACCAGCCATATTTAGAAGTAATAATGACAGACCAGACCCAGCATGTGCACATTTGGTTTACAAACCACAGAGGCCCACCAGGACTAAGCTTCATGACCATAGTTTGCTGCTGGGTAGAGCTTTTCAGTCAAAGATCCTTCACACACAGGCTTTCATTTGATCTTTTTGGCCACATGGTGAAGTGGGCAAGGCAGGAATTATGGCCTCCATTTGTATAGCACAGGAAACTGGAGTCAAAGAGGTTAAGTGACTAAGCTAAGGTCACCCAGATGGCTTACAATGCAACCATAGGATTTGAATAAACACCCAATGACTTCAAGCTTAGAAATTGATTCTTTACAGTGAGCACTGGAGACAGCAATGTCTATTCAGCCCCAAGTCAGCCATTTTTAGCTCCATAGTCTGCACTGTACAGTGAGGAGAGACAATGGGGTAGCCATTTGAAAGAATTGTTTTGTCCTTTCCTTACCAGTTCCAAAATCCTATGAGTGATATAGGTATATGTCAATAATGACAGAGCAAAAATGTCCCAGGTCAATGAACAATAAAGATGGCTTCTCCAAAAGGTTCAGGAAGTCAGGAGACAGGGCAGGGTACAAGCTATCTGACAATGTATGATTGACAGGCAGAGAAAAGGACAACCTGGGGTAACCTTCCATAACAGAAGCATCCTTCTCAATGTTATTTTCTAATCATGTCTAATCTGCCTTACCTTTCTCCAGCTGGTCCACAGTCACCTGCCTGCCTGCCTGCCTGCCGCTTAGTGATGCTACCTGTGCCTTTTGGTATTTCTTGGTTGCTGAAGAGCAAAGAAAGCTGCTTCTTTGTCTTTGAAAAAATGAATTGGAATTTCCCAACCTTCCCTACCACACGTGATCCTTCTTTTGTACTGTACAGAAAAATTTAGGAGAATTTTCAAGGCCAGGGCCATCTTGGCTTGCAAACAAGAAAGGGAAACAATGTACCAACTATGGCCACAAGCCTTCCTTATTATGAGTGGAATTTACCACCAATATAACAAAGGAACCCCTTCTCCAGATTGAGATTAGTCAAGGCACCAGAGCTAGGCATCACTCAGAGTCCACAATAAGCAGGGAGTAATCCCAAGAGGCCAGAGAAATGAGCTTAGGTCACTCTCTCCACCAGAAAATTTGCCTTTCCTCCCACCCTAACAGAAGGTCCCATTTGATTCAGGAGGTTGTACCTTTTGCAGGTTTATCTTATTCTCATGGTTTCTCTTAGGTCTGTGCATTCTTCAATACCTAAAGAGTAGCTCTGAACCTAAGACTGACTAACTGGGAACGGTCTGAAATCTAACGGAGTATGCTCAAATTATCCTTTGTTCCTTAATGCTTCTCTCTGTCTGCGGACTCCTACCCTTTTGATATTAATGAAAATGCCAATCATGTGGGTGGAAAGAGAAATAATAAGCTATGTCAGTCAGAGACTTGCACTTCGAGTATCTACCGTTGTTCATGTAGCATCAGAGAACGTGAAACAAATTCTGACCGTAAGGTTTGTTTTCCCAAACTAAAGAAAGGTCAGAATATGTGGAAATGTTTTGATTTCTAGGCATAACGGAAGCCACTCCAGCCTCTCTGTCTTCCCCAGGCCCACCTCAGGCTGCTATTTGTTTTCAATGGGGAGACCCTGAGGACACAGACACTGAGGACCTTTGGCTTAGTGTCTGATTAATAAAGGATTTTACAGTTCCGCAGGTAGCCAGGATGTAGGCGGGAACACATGTCGACAGAGGGTTGAATGTGGAGTTAATCCTTCTTTCAGGAAAGGGAGAGCAATTCCCGAGTCAGAAAGCTGTGTGTTCCAGGAGCGCAGAGGTCCTGCTTTTGGGAGTGAATGTTGCTCCTTCGGACTCCTGAGAGGCTGTTTCCTACGAAGCAACGGAGGAGGAGGACAGAAACAACACGAGGAAATACATTGTCTCAAAAGCAAAGCGGATTTGGAAGGTAGCCACAGAAGAACTCTGCTGTCTGCCTTAGGTGGAGCCTTGTGAGATTCAGCTAGATGCCTTGTTTGTAAGGTTGTAACCAGAAATCACAGTTTGAAGAGAAGCTGTTGAATCAGCGAGAGAGGGCAGTATTGGTACGTACAAGGCAGAAGTAGAGTGTGTATTGGCAGAGCTGATTTTTTTTTTCTGTTCAAAATTTATGAATTCTTATTGTTGTTTTTCTCTCCCCTAAACTATTCTCCCCCACATCTACATTTCTCTTAGAAGTTTGGTCTGACCCCCATCAAAAAAGGAAAACTTAAAGTAACACCTATGAGGTCCGAGGAAAACTTCAACCCAGATCATGAAGAATGGAAAACAAACTAAATCTGGTAAGGAAAAGAAAGAAAAAAAAGAAAGAAAAAACCATGATAAATTACTTGTTACCAAATGAAATCATTTCAATCAAAAGCATTTTTTTAATGAATGAACTTGCTTCTTTACTTGATTCTTGCTTTAGCAAAAAGATGAAAGAGATTTATGACCTGTGTCTCTTCAAGCTTGATGCCACAAGCCTACACGTTCTCATTAATAGTCATTTCCTCATCAAGAATAGTCTTTTATGCAGACAATGTGTACTGCTTTCACAAATTTCTTGGTGGCAATTTTTAGTTTTGAGAAGTTGGACAGCTTGTGTGGTGGCATGGTGTGTTGTGTGTGATAAATTGGGTGTCTAGGGACTGGGGCCTTCATTTGTTTATATATTTCAAATACCACAAACTTACCTGGACCCTACATTTCAGCATTCATGGGTTTGCCTTGTCTGTTGAGGTGAGAAACCACAGCAAAGGTAAAGGGAAATCTCAAACCATTTGATTGTGTCAACACTGTTGATAGGTGTGGGGTGAGATTTCCTTGGGATTTCAGATTTTGCCCCTGTGAGGATGTCTAACGTCACACAGAAACTCAATGGAGGTGATAGCTATAGATTTATGGAAGGGAATAAAATTCTGAGCTTGGATAGTGATGTTCACTAACTGAACAATGGGAAAGTGATGTGAATAAGTATAATTGTTCTTCTCCTAGTAGGAACAGGATATTTGGTTCCTCTTCATAGAGTGATTTCTGTTCCAGTGTTTGCTGAGTACATTGGCCCCAGCCTGTATTTAAGTATATATTTAGACAAATAAAAAAACCATCTAGTAGGAACGAATGCAAACTTTAAATAAAAATTAAATGTTTTTGTCACAGAATTATCCAACATGCCCAAAGTGTGGATATTATAGAGCCAAAGATAAGTAACAACATATGTTTGAGAAATGTTTTCTGTGTGACATTAACACTTAGATAATGCTAAAAATATTAACCCTTTGAGGCTCTCATCCCTGTAGGCTCATGTTCCTCCCTCCACCCCACGAGCCTTCCTGACTATAGGATGAATACTCTTAGCCTCTGCGACTCTGTGATTTTATATTACTAGACAGAGACAATGCCACATTGACTGATTTGATTCTCAAGATAACCTTTTTGGGGGTATTTATGTTTTTCACATTGAATTCTACCATCTTAGTGTTTCTCAGTACATGTGTGCCCTACTTTGTCTGCCTCTAGCATTACCACTGAAGAACTCTTCACATTTGTACGTGGAGAAATTTGTTCTATAGTTTCTGATTAAATAAAGTTTCCTAGCCCTGTTATACCAAATGGAATTTATATAACAAACATCTCACACTTGTGCCCACCTCTGGCCTCTCCACTGTACTTCTAAGTTGTACAGTGTCTACCAGATATCATCGTGGACATGGCTCATAGCCATTATAGATTATGATAATACAATATGGAAGCCTTAGTTTTCAACTACCCATAGTTTCTGTCCCCAAATTTTATCCAGAAAGGCTACTGCCAGTCAGCTATCTGATTCACTGACTCTTTCCTCTGTCATGCCATTTGGAACAGGTAACTACATACATGCATACCCTGGTGTGTTACATGCATTGGTACATTTCAAGTGAATACATCTCTCTTTGTTTTTACTACTATACCATACAAGCCACTGTATCTGTTACCTGGATTATCTAACATGACTTCAATATTCTTCCTAGTTCACATAAATAGGCACTCCAATTCATCTGTCACAGACCCATCTTTAATATACTTGCCTGATAACTTTGCCTCTCTCCTTTACTTTAAACATCTCATCTACATATCATGGTTGACAAGGTGTTGTAGTCCTGAACAAATCTCCCACCTCTTTGTCCCCTGATTAATTTGCTACAGCAGTCTTGACTTAATTTGAACTTATTTGCTATATTTCTCTAATTCAGATTATCTGGGCATGTTATTTCCTTTGTTCTTGCCAGCTATGACTCCTTCCCAGCCTTCCCATGAACACTGAAATATCACCTCTCTTCATAGACTTCCCTGAGCACTATGCATCACAAGCCCCTTCCCTGCCCTTTATATCTGGGACCTGTTTTCCTTTCTTGATAAAAATGAGTGTGTCTATTTCATTCACCAAGATCACCCAGTATTCACTGATGCTTGCCACATATTAATTAGTTCTTCAACAAATATTTATTAAAGGAAGAGGTTTTTTTTTTTTTTTCAGAGGGAGGAATAGGTTGACTTTTTATCTTAAGTGAATGACTACTTTCAGAGATAGACTTTGAAATGGGTAAATTTTCTTAATAAACTGGTTATGGTTCCCTGCTGTCCACACACAAAGCTCTGTAAAATTAAATTGCTTTTGTCATTTGTGGGTACTTCAGAATACAAACTCTCCATTCTTTTTCAGGCTAAAGACAATCTGCTCATACAAAATGAGTACAAATTACTTGAAGACACTTCCCCTAGTGAAAACACACTTCCTATTCTTCTCCAAATACCTCACGATGAGACCGAATATTCAAGTTCCTGAAATTTATGGGGATATCACACTCAAACTACCACAGATTTGTTAGGGCAAATATTATACCCAATCAATTCTGAAATAAACTAATTTATTCTAAATCATTAGAGTACAATGACAAGAGTATTTGATTCAAATAGGATTTATCTGGATGGCCACACATTTTGGTGGCTAACTGTTGTTCTCCTGGGATTCGGACTATGTCTGAGTTTTGCCATTTATGACTCTTTGTGCGGTGTTGTTCCACGAGTTTATACACACACCAAACTTCCTAAGTATCTGATTGGCTTAACTAGATAAAAAGAAATGATAAGAGTTTGATTTTTAAAAGAAGAAACTAAAGATCCATTCTAGACTTTATCCAACCTGTGAAAATTTAAACACAAACAGAAAAATATGTGAAGGGAAACAAGACAGAAGTATTTATCTGTTAGAATCAGTGGATGCCAGTCATATTCTAAGAGACCAAACTTGGGTGTTCTATATTAGAATACTGGGAAAGGTAAGATTACACTGTAATAGTCAACATTGTGAAAGTAAGCAGGGTTAAGAGTAATGGGTACATGTAAGGAACATGTAAGGCCAGAAGGCCAGGTAGACATTAGAAGCATACTCAGAGTAGAAGTAAGATGTGTGCAGTGAATAGATAAGAGTGAAGCTCCCCTGGAATCCCCCATGACATAACCAAGAGATAAGCAGACGCGACCAAATGACACTGACAAGGCTTAGACAGCTCCAAAGCTCCAAAGCTCCAGGACCCCAGGGCATTCGACATGACTTGCCTCTAGAGTCCATGTCGGACGCCTCATCGCTCAAATGAGACTGACCCGAACCAGTACATTCATACTCAGCATCTTCTGCACCAGACTAAGCATCCATCACCGCCTGCGGCTGATTGAGCATCCGTATGCCCAGAGAATTGGCATACGCCGGCGGATCAAGAAAGTGAAACCAATCGAGGAGCCGAGACACGTCCGAGCCCGAGCCAAGGAGGAAGACCCCCTCCGAGCGCGCCATCAGGTCGTATACCCATGATGACCCTTAGCAAGGACTTTAAGGCATGAACCTAGCATCTTGCCAGGTTCAAGCCGTAGTGATAGTGTTTGACCCCATGATATTTGCAATCATAGCAGCAGTCTTTGGATTAGCTTGTTTCTTGTGGTGTTGTGTGTGTTACATTGATGCTGATAAACCCGAACCTAAACACCAATCCAGTGTCTTGCCTCTGTCTTTATTAATCGGCTCCCCAGACGGCACCAACCCATCTGCAAGTGCTCGCGACAGTACATATGCAAAAAAGTTAGCAAAGCTGAAACTCCTGTCCCAGTTGCTTACTATGCTAAAATAGTATACATAGCCACTGCACAGTTAACACACTGAACAACTTTTTCATATCAAGTATATATATAAAACTCTGTTGTAAATACATAAGGAATTGCTTTGATTCAGAAGAAACTGTACCCAAACAATAACTTGTAGTTATTAAATATGTCAAAAAGAAGCATAGTGTTCACACCCTGTCCACTATAAGAACTAGAGGGGGCAGAAAGCAGGGTGTCACGGTGACACATGCTTCTCATGTGAAAGATTCATATCCTTCCTCTACTTCCTCCTGTCCTGTACAACAGATAACAGCACACTCTAGGGACAGGACACTAACTGCAATGAGGCCTGATTTCCAATCCTCTCTTATCTCTTTACCATTTCCTAGCTCTTAAAGATGTCTCTCTTTCACTTTTGCTGATGGCATCTTCTTGAGGGTCAGTCATTTTAGTCCCATCCTCAGTGGTCAAGAGCACACCATTCATAGCTGGATAGTGGTGGCACATGCCTTTAATCCCAGCACTTGGGAGGCAGAGGCAGGCTGATTTCTGAGTTCAAGGCCAGCCTGGTCTACAGAGTGAGTTCCGGGACAGCCAGGGCTATACAGAGAAATCTGTCTTGAAACAAACAAAAAAACAAAATACAAAAAAGCACAATTCATAACTTCTGTCCAATGTTAAATTAAGGTAAGAAATCTTTCTTCCAAATTTACATAAAAGAATCACATGTGCATAGAATTCAGCAGACAACCCCACCCTACCTTCTGATGTATTCCCTTCTGTTTTCATGAAGTCACCTTATTTCTTGAACAATTATTTCCTTAAATTTTATTTTAGATAGGAAAATTAGATTATATGATTTGATTGCAAAGTTCATGCTTGTACTTATTTTGTAGTTTTCATAAAACTTTGTGTGTTGATTGACAAACACCCTCTAGCCATGACTTTACTTCCTGGAGCCTCTTTACCTTCACGACTTTCTTCTTCAAGTATTTGTGGGGAGAATTTGTTTTTGAATACTCCAAACATTTCACATCAAGGAGAGACATGCCATTTAAAATTTTGTTGTTGTTCCTCTAGTTTTAGAGGTTTTGTTTTTTAATTTAAATTTTGTATGAAAGTCATTTCTTGCCAAATGTTAGCATCATGGTGTGTATGCCTGCATTATAGATTGTGTTGGATGTTGTTGGCCTGCCTTGGAAATTACTGAAGCAGTTCTCAAATGTCATTTGTTCTTTTTGTATTTTCCTTTCTAGAACAGGTTTTAGTCAGCTGGTTTCACTCCAGTTCTGTACATAGGGTGAGCTCAATACTCAGCTTCATAGATGGGAAACTTGGAACTTAGCAGTTGAAAACAGTATCAAAATGAGAGCTGCCATATGTGGCTTTCGTTGTGGTTTTGTTTTTCAAGTATAATAATTTGTTTAGACCTCAGACACTCACAAAACTATGTATTTAGGGACATCGCTCCTCTCTTCTCTAACCCCTCAAGTCTGAAAACCCAAATCCAGGAAAACTAACATAGCCTGTAGGGCTAGCTACTGCGGGTGGGGCACTGTGACAAAGACCTATCTACAGCCCACTGAAAGAGTGAGAGCCATGACCACTCTGAAGCCAGGGGACTGACTAGCTGTGCTTCCTACAGCTTTGGGTGGTGCTATTCTCACTACTAGGCTCTTTTTAACGAGGGTGTCAGCGGCAGAATGTGGCAGGTGATGCTTGTCGCAAGGAAGGGAGGCTTGTGCGTAGAGTTGCTATGGATTTTCCCTAAGGACAAGAAATCATACAACATAGTGTTCAGCACACAGCAGCCAAATCCTCTGCTTGTGAAGGTAGCCTGTCTAGCTAAACAAGGCTGGGCTGTGTGGAGTGGCCACCAGCCACCTCTCCTGAGAGCATTGCTAGGATAGAAAACTAGCAGTGATGCATGTTAAAATAAGAATGTGATTTTAGATTAATATATGTGTATTTATATACATATGTATATATATATATATATATATATATATATATATATATATATATATGAAGAAAGAGATAAACAAAACAGAGTGAAAAGGAAAGGAAAAAAAATCAAGAAAACAGTTAGTCCCTAGTGCTTTTCCTGGGCCTTACAGGCAGAGGGATGACATCACCAGCAGCCTATCAGAACACTCCTGTTTTTTTTTTTCAGGTTCTGAAGCTGATGTCATCATCCCTGATGTAGCCCAGAAATGAAAATAGAACCATCTCTAAATATACAACAATGAGAAGCAAGCCTCGCTTTGAAAGGATGAGCAAACCAAGAAAAACTCCTTAACTTAGAGACTTCCTTCAGAAAGCAACGAGAATCTGGTTTCTGGAGCCACTAACCTTCATGTTCATTTCTGTCAGTTGGAGACTTTGCAAACCGGCAGTCAAGGCCATTTACCATACAAGTGATTCCAGTAAAGCCCTTTTAGCTTGCCCTATGTGTAGGACATAGGTAGTGGACACTGCTACAAAAGACAGTGGAATTGTGGCCATAGTGTCAAAGTGACAGCTTGAACTTGAGGGAAAGCATGAGGATTTGGGGTTACCCCACACAAAAGACAAAGGGCTGTCATTGTCAATGTGTTCCACTTAGCTACAAGCACAGTTTACAGTTGTTGAAGTTTGATTGATCTGTTGATAAACACTAATGTTTTCCAGTTGACAATTCTACATGTTAATGTCTTTAATGCTGGCAGACCTGCCTGGCAGGGCCCTATAAATAGTATCAGTGTCATCATCCCTTTTAAGTTATTAATGAGCCGTCGTGTTTCAGGGGCTGGGACTTAGGGACAGGTTGTGCTTGATGGCAGTTTCTGACGTTGATACCTTAGTATTCGGAGTAAAGTTTAGATGAGTACATGCTTTTTAAAAATAATTACAGCATTGGCTAAATGTTTCCAATATAAAAGAGAGTTGTTCTTAATTAGTGACTAATTAAACTTTGGAGAGAGGAATAAAATGCCAAGCTTCTAAGCAAGTATGTCCTTGATGCCCAGATATCAGTATCATCTCTGCTATAGCATCAGCTGCCCTCTGGTCTCTTTGCTCCCTCTCTCTACACATATCCTGTTAACACTGAGATAAATGAATGCCTGATCAGCTTCTTCCCAGACTGTTCTGTCTGCCAACTGGTGACAGGGGACCAGAACAGACTTCCTCAATTAGCAGATCCCCGTCCTGCAGCTGGATGTCTTGTATGTCTATGGACAGCATGCCATAGCCATTAAGCCTCTTTCACTGTAAACATGAGCCTAGAACAGAGAGACAAATGTATAGGGGGCATAGCCTTGGGTCATCTTAGAGGGAAGCCATGAATAAGGAATTACTAAGACCAGGTTGCCCTGTGGGCACATCTGTGGCTGCTTTGATTGGTGATTGATTCAGGACTGCCCAGCCAGTAGTGCATGTCACCATTTCAGGCAGTTGGTTCTGGGCTGCAGAAGAAGGTTCGTTAATCTTCTGTGGTCTGTGCTTCAGGTTTCTGATTTGTTTCCTATCCTACCATCTCTCAGTGATGGACTCTGACCTGGAGGTGTAAGCAAAATACATTTTTTTTCTCCTAGAATTTCCTTTGTTTATGTTTTTATCATAGCAACCAGGTCGGTAAAGTTCAGGAAAGGGCAGTGGCTGGGGCTTATGCCTCCAGCTGGAAACATGGGGAAGAGCTGAGACACCTAGTGCTCATGGACCAAAATGAAAGCAGGCCTTTTATTTCCGTGCCTGGGTCTCCCAAGCTCCAAGTTCTTAATGAGAGAACTCAGCAAAAAATAATTTGAAACCAAAGGCAGATCCGCTGTACTATTTTTTTTTTTTACATCTAAATATACTGTCTCCACTTAGAGACTATTACAGAACATTTGGGTTGGTGCCTTTCCGTAAATCAACAGTTTCCGGAATGTAATTATTATCTATAAATTGGCAGAGACGTACATGCCAGTACTCAATAATCTCAGTCATATTTAGAAACAGCACAGTGAATCTTTGAAAATAAAGGTCAGGAATCTGTTCATAATTTAATGACAGATAGTTTTAAGATATAGAAAAGCATTTCCTTATTAAAAGGGGGCAAATTGAGGTATATAAGAATAAGTAGATTCAAATGACTGAAAAATTAGTAGATGCCAGTGTCAGAGGAAGCTCCATTATGGTGAACAAATGATTTTTAACAGGATGTCATTTCAGAGAGAGAGAGAGAGAGAGAGAGAGAGAGAGAGAGAGAGAGAGAGAGCGGGAGCGAGGGAGGGAAAGAGCTACAACTGCCTTTATTCACCTGGCTTTGCTTCAGATAAGAATTACAAGGTTGAGAAGTGTCAGTTTCACTGGGACAGCTGCATGTCATCACCAAAACACTTTACTGTTCAAAGATTATGGATCCAGTGAGCTTACCCAACGCCAAACAGAAAACTCTCCAGATACCCACTGCCCAGTCTGTAAGCATCACTAACATCCAGTCTCACTGCCGGCAGCTAAATAGCAAGAGGGTAGTTAAAGAACTTGTCTAAATAAATAAATAAATAAATAAATAAATAAATAAATAAATAAGGAACATGCTATCACACTTACATGGTCATAAGAAATAAATAACAGCAATGAATCCTAATCATTGAGATATCCATAATATAAAATTCCAGAGAACTGGAAAGAACTGGATCATGTTGCAATCAGGCTCACAGAGAACTGTATGACATCAGACAAAGCATGTCACCAGGAACTTTGAACTTGTACAAGTTAAAATTCTTTTTTTCTTTTTTCTTTTTTTTTTTTTTATTCCTGTGCTCATCTTTATGGTGAGAAATGCTCAACTGAAAAACCTCTATTAAGATTGCTACCCTTGGATGAATACGATTAAAATATAATGTATGATTCTCAAAGAAATAATGAATATGGTATATTTTTTAAAAGCTTGCTGCCCTCGATCCTTTGTCATTTGCGCTAATTTTAATGGACCTCCTTGTGAATGCAGACATTTATACATGGATGTGCACATAGAGTATTGAACTAGTGTGTGGAACTGTTTCCATTTTAATCTATTTCTGTGTGAATGCATGCATAGAATACACAGCCAATCTGGTAGCATATCCTTGTGCTGAAATCAAAGTACAGCCAAACAGTCAACACAGTGATCTTTCTCGTTATGGCTTTAGTTTTTAATATATCCTATGACAATCTCCCCAGGAAGTCTGTATTTTTACGTTCCAGAATATATTTTTCCACCCACAAATAGTTTTAAAGCTTGATTAAAATGTCTTTCCTCAGACATAGGACAATTTAAAACAATTGAAAGCAGAAAGAGAAAACCTATTTCAGAGAACTCAGTTGCATTGTTATGGGTCCTGAAGCAGTCTTGGCCAAATGTTGCTTTCTTTGTTGTGGGAGTATACAGGCAGGGACAAATCTCCCTTACCCTTAACCTAAGAAAAGTTTCCCTTTGGTTGGTCAGGTGTCAGAGGTGCTGTGAGGAGGCAGCCTTGCTCTCTGACTCTCCACTGCAGCTCTCAGCTGCAACTTTACATCCATAGTGACACGCCAGTTCCTGGGGAATTCATAGTTTAATTTGAGACTGGAAAGCAGCAAGTCACAAAGAAAGACACCACTAAGGACTTCAGTTTGTTTTGTATGCATGCTCTCTGACAACAGGCTTTATTCTTTATTATTCCAGTCTCCTATCTCTACCAAGATCAAGGGAAGAAAGGTTACCCATGCCTGGTGACTACAAACATGTGATTTTTGCTTGCCACCCTCACTGCCAGCTGTCATAATGACTACTGCAAGTGTGAATAGCTACCCCACCAGCTTTTTTTCAGGGAGTGTTGGCTTCCAGCACAGTTCTCTTTGTCCCTTCCTTGTATACAGTGGGTGTGCTATGCACCTGGTAAAGAGATTGTTTGATTACTGTGACCTCTATTTGCTTAGTATATGCTTTAGGACACCCATTTTGTCTTACTGACTGCTTTTAAATCCGCAGTGACAGAGTGGATAATAAAACTCAGAATCATCAATGTATAATGCCATTTGACAAAAAAATAAAAAAATAAAAACCTTATCTCCCAATGTCCCTAGTTGTAACAGAAGCCAGGCACAACAGAGGGTTCAGATTAGCTGCTCAATTAATGTTCAGTGAGATGGATATACATATATGAAATAATTTTTTAAACACCCATACTTTCCAATGGGGGAAGGAATAAAGAAAAATGAAGTTGCATTTTAACACTTTATTGTTCAGAAATACAGAGAATTGATTTTTTTGGTCTAAAATAAGAGAATGGGTTTTAGGGTGAGTAATTTATAAACAATCAGAATTAATTACTCACATGCTTGGAAAATGCAATGTTCCAAATCAGGGTGGCAAGAACTCTGTGCATAGGAAGGGCTCTTGGCTCCATGGAGGACAGCGTCTTGCTGTGCCTTCACACTGCAAGAGACACATCCAGAGGCCTTTTTACGTAGGCAACAAGCTCTCAGAGCTTACCTACTTTCCAATGTATTTATCTCTTAAATACTTTGCCTTAGGGTTCTGGCTTCCCTGTATGATGGGAAGTGGAATGACTTCAAACCTTCAGATTATAGAATTCTGTGCATGTCTTTTAACTTAAGTCTTATTTAGTGTTTAACTGCATCAACAGAATCATATGTATTCATTATCAGTGAATATCTTGAAAGTACCTTTGTGAAATGGTTGACTTACAAAACAACCTGAGTTTGAAGATCAGAATGGTATTTAAAATGAGAAACCAGAATCCTGTTGAGTTTGTCATGAAAAAAAAAA
>JADRCD010238257.1:6452-20583 GCA_019843815.1 Montemys delectorum
AGCTATCTCCTGAGAGGCTCTGACAATACCTGACTAATACAGATGTACAGGCTCACAGTCATTTATTGAACTGAGTACACCGTCCCCAATGAAGGAGTTAGAGAAATGTTCTATGGAGCTGAAGGGTTTGCAGCCCCTTAGGACGAACAACAATTACTAACTAGTACCCTCAGAGCTCCCAGGGACCCAACCACCAATCAAGGACTATACAGGGTGGGATTGAATGTTCTGGCAGCATGTGTATAGTAGAGGATTGCAAATTCGATCATCAATAGGAGGAAAGGACCTCGGCCTTGTGAAGGTTTTGTGCCCCAGTATAGGGGAATGCCAGGGCCAATAAGTGGGAGAGGGTGGGGTGACAGGCATGGGGACGGGGGAGGCAACAGGGGTTTGTTCTTGTTGTTTTTGTTTGTTTGTTTGTTTGTTTTTTGGAGGGGAACCTGGGAAAGGAAAAATTTACATGTAAATAAAGAAAATATCTAATATAAAAAAAAGATACAGTGCTCTGGATACAGGGCAATTCTGGAAAAAAAATATTCATCTTTATCACACATAAAGAAAGTGACAATGTCTTTATTATATGTTAGAAAATTGTATGTAAATACAAATAGTGACTTCAGCATCATATTCCATCTTTCCCAATTATATGGGATAAAACAATATCATAGTTAGGACATACACAAACTTTTCTATGTACAGAATAGTGCTCTCTCAACTAAAACATTAGCTGTTCTCCCAATTCTGAATTGACAAAATATGGTCTCTCCCTCACACTCCTGAATATTGGTGCAGTTCTAAACTCTTGTAGCCCTGGACTGCTCATGTCATACAATTAATTAATGCTGTAACAAACAATAAATATTAAGAGTCACTAAGCTTACATGTTACCTTAATATAAAACTCACTTTAACTCTATTCTCATTGCAGCAATTTTCTTCTTTACCCATTGCTTTAGTTTGTTTTCTGTTGTTGTGCTAAATACCATAACCAAAAGCAACCTCAGAGAGAGAGGTTAACTCCAGCTTTGGCAGCCAGCTCACAGTTTATCACTGATGATAGTCAGGACAGGAACTCAAGCAGAAACTGAAGTAGAAACTAGGGAGGAATAGCTTGCTTCCTCTGACCTGTGCTCTGTCAGCTTTTTATATATACACCATTAAACATTTGCCCAGAGGTGGCTCTGTCCATAGTGGACTAGGTCTTCTCACATTGATCAACAATAAAGACAATTCTTCACATACAGGGCTGCAAGCCAATATGATATGGGCAATACTTCAATTGAGATGCCCTCTTCTGGATAACTCTCAGTTATGTCAAGTCAACAATAAAACCCACAAAGGACATCATACCACTGTTATTTTCTTTTTCATTTTTATTTTGTATATGTGTTTGTGTGCATGAATGTATGGGTAGCACTTGCATGGCTGGTGCCTGTGACCAGATATATCATCTGATCCTTTAGACTATGGTTACAGATGCTTGTAGGTCACCATTCAAATTCCTGGCATTGAACTCTCTGAAGAGCAACCCATGTTCTTATCTGTTGAGCTGTTTCTCCAGTCCCACTTTTGCTACTTTCAATGCCTGCACTAAATTTATTCACTCAATTATTTAGCAAGTCTCTTAATAAGCACCATTTGCACCAGGGATACACAAAGGGAATATACTCTATCTTCTAAGAACTTAGGATCTGGTAAGAAAAAGGATAATGGGCCAGGTCTGATGGTGCACACCTTTAATCCTAGCACTTGGAGGCAGAGGCACACGGAACTCTGTGAATTAGAGGCCAGCAAGTTCTGTCTCAAAATAATAATAAATAACCACATCCGTCAAGCAAAGCAAAGGGGCACTAGTCAAACAATAACGTTGTTAAATACATTTTATATAATTAAATTGTTATATAAAAAATACAAATACCACAAGGATATATAGAAGAGAACTGACCTACTCAGATTAGCAAAAGCTTTCCAGGACAGAGCCAAGAAGAAAAAGTGAATTGAAGAAATACAGCTTCCCATAATACCCGTTCTAAACAAAAACAGGAAAAAGGTGGAAATAAAAACCATGCATTCGTTTCTTTGATAAGTGGTTATTAGCCCAGAAGTTTGGAATACAGGAAGAACGACCCACAAACCACAAGAAACTTTAGAAGAAGGAAGACTAAAAGGTGGACATTTCATTCCTTCTTAAAAAGGGGAATCAAACACTCACAGAAGGAGTGGCAGAGATTAACTATGGAGCAGAGACTGAAGGAAGGACAAGAATATAGCTATCTCCTAAGAGGCTCTGACAATACCTGACTAATACAGATGTAGAGGCTCACAGCCATTCATTGAACTGAGTACACGGTCTCCAATGAAGGAGTTAGAGAAAGGTTCTATGGAGCTGAAGGGTTTGCAGCCCCTTAGGACGAACAACAATTAGTAACTAGTACCCTCAGAGCTCCCAGGGACCCAACCACCAATCAAGGACTATACAGGGTGGGATTGAATGTACTGGCAGCAGGTATATAGTAGAGGATTGCAAATTCGATCATCAATAGGAGGAAAGGACCTCGGCCTTGTGAAGGTTTTGTGCCCCAGTGTAGGGGAATGCCAGGGCCAATAAGTGGGAGAGGGTGGGGTGACAGGCATGGGGAAGGGGGAGGCAAAAGGGATTTGTTCTTGTTTTTGTTTGTTTGTTTGTTTGTTTGTTTTGGAGGGGAAGATGGGAAAGAGAAAATGTACATGTAAATAAAGAAAATACCTAATTTAAAAAAAAAAAAAAAGAAAGAAAAAAAATAAAAGGAAAAAAAAAACATGCATTCGTACTACTGGTCCTAGCTTTTCCTGTTGCTGTGAGAAAACCCTGACAAAAGCAACCTAGGGAAGAAAGGCTATTTATTTATGTCACAATCTAGGTCACCACCCATCATTGCTAGAAGAGTCAATGCAGAGACATGAAGCTGCTATTTACATCCATGGTCAGGAACACAAAGAAGGAATACACATTTGGTGCTAAATTCATCTATTGCTGTCACTCAAGCCAGGGCCCAACTCATTAAATGGTGCTACCACATTCAAAGTAGGCCTTCCTATCACAATGAACTGAACTGAACTACAACAAATAAATATATAAACAAAAAGGTCTCGCAACCACACCCCCGGGGCAACTTAAGCAATTTACTCCTAATTGTGACTTCCTTCTCAGGTGACTCCAGTCTGTGTCAAATGACAATTAGGACTAACCACCACTAGTTTGCAAAGTACAAAAACTACGTACCAAGAAGAGCTGCAAATGAATGCAACTGGAGAATGAGCACAGAAACTGATTATAAGAGACTTTATCCTCTTTTCTTCCTTTATAAAGGAAGTAAGCACGAATTCATTGGTTTCTAAACAGGACAGTAAGATTCAGACTTGAGTCCTGAGACAATGTGTAAAAAGCATGATCTGGGAAACAGATTGGAGCAGAAAATGGGCAAAATCATTAAAAAGTCACTGAGGTCACTCAAATGAGGGGAGCTGAGGTCATCCAAATGAGAGGTGGCTGAAGCATGGAAACATTTTAGACGTCACAAGCAAAATCCTAAGTTTATGAAAAGATTGATGGGGACTGTGGAGGCATATCCTTTAGTTTAAAGAAGTATTTATTTTATAAGGGATGGTTAAAAGTATATACTCTACTAAATAAGAGAGAAACAGTAACCAACTGCTGGTTTCTTAGCACCACTGTGTGGATGAAACTTAATAATGCAGGAAGCATGTCTGAATATTATAGCCCAAAGCAGTAGTGATTTTAGACAACAATAAGCCAAGTATGGTTTTTGTCATCTTTGGATAAAGAACCCTATGTAGCCCTAAACAAATCAGAAGTTTCTTAACCTTTTCCCTATTAAAACATCACCCCTTTAAAAAGTAAGTAAATAAATAAATAAATAAAGGAAGATATAAGATAATGAAAACACCATCCATGATCATGAGCTAGATGGATTAATATTAGAAGAATGGCTATATTACCAAAATCATTCTATAGATTCACTGCAATCTGCTTCAAGATTCCCACGGCAATCTCCATAAAAGCAGAACCCAAGAGTTCACGTGGAAATGCATTAGACCACAAACCATCAAAGCAATGCTAAGCAGCACTGTTACTGGGGATATCAAATACCTGACCTTCTTCTATAGACATAATGACAGAGACAGCAGGACATCAGCACGAAGGCAGACACCGAGAACAGGTGAGAGACCAAAAACCAATCCACACAGCTATGACCGCCTAATTTTTCACACAGGTGTCAAAGACATAACTGGAAAACAAAAGACAGCTTATTTAACAAATGCTACTGACAAACTTGTTACCTACTTGAAGAATAAAATCAAACCTGTTTTTTTTTTTTTGTTCTTTGTTTTGGGAAGGGGATGATCTTGTGTCCTGTGTATTCCAAAGCAGATTTCTGTGCCCAGGGATCTAGTTACAGTCCAGATGCTGGCTTTGTCATGATTATTGAACCATCTCCACTATCAATCTTTTATAAAGAATGATCTCTAATTATCTCTGATTGGTTAATAGAGAGCTGATTAGCCTATGGCTGGGCAGAGAAGGCAGGACTTCTGATTCCAGGGAGAGGGTCCTAAAGGAGGTGTTTGTGAGGAGATGGAGAAAGAATTTGTCCTGAGCAAAGGTCCTGGAAGAGCCAGGATGAGCAGGTCATTAAGGGATTCGCTATGAGGACACACATGGAGCAGAGCAAGCCAGGAAGACTCAGACTGCAAGGGACACAGGGCCTATGGCCTAGAAGGTTAAACTATATAAAATCTGCCCAGTCATAGTGCTTAAAGCTTCTTAATAAACCTAAGAGGACTTTTCACCAATTATTTGGGAGCTAGAATGGGAACAGATAAGGCTTCACTCCTAAATTACTGCCTACATTCACTCTACATAAAAATCATTTCAAACTCCATCAAAGATCTTAATTTAAAACCTGAAATACTGAGGTGGCTATAAGAAATTAAAGGGAATACACTTCAATATATAGTACAGGAGAAAAAAAAACAACTTTTGAACACGACTTTATCAGCACAGGAAATATCCACAGGAAATAATAAATGAGATGATATAAAATTAAAATGTTTCTGAACAGCAAAGAAACTATTAACAGAGTGAAAGAACAGACTATGGAATGAAACAGTCATGAGCACTATACTTCAGACAAAAGGTTACTAGATAACTATACATATCAACAACGAAAACCACAAAAACTAAAACACACATCACTGCCCAGGTTCAAAGTGTTTTAAATCCTTAGCAATCAGGAAAAAAGCAAATTAAACCTACTTTGAGATTTAGTGTCATCCATAAGAAATGAGAGGACAACAAATACCGATGGTCCCTTTCAGAGGTAGCGGAAATTTAAACTACTTATAGCCATTATGGAGATCAATAAAGAGGTTTCTCCAAAACTTATGACCCAGCAGCTGTACTTCTGGGCATATACTCAAAGAATTCTCTATCCTACCACTGAGATCCCTGCACACTCACATTCAAGGCTGCTCTGTTAACAAAATCGAGGAAACAGAATCAATCTAGATGTTCATCATAGATGAATGAATAATGGAAAGCTACACATGAGCATATACGAGATGCATTATACTCAGCTGTAAAGAAAATGGAATTTGCAGAAAAACGGACATCTCTCATCTTGGTTGTCAACTTCATAGGATTCCAGATCTTCTAGTACATAAGCCTCTGAGCAAACCTATGAGAGATTACCTAGACCTTAATGGGGGCCGCACCACTTAATGGGCTGGTACTGAATAAAGAGAAATCGAGCTAAGAGTAAGCATTCTCACTTCCTGATCGTGGCTGTGAGTAGAGAGAGGGTTACACAAAGAAACTTGGGAATTATACCTGTTTAGTACCTTGATTTCACATTAACAGAGAGTAACTGATAATTTCCTAGACTTTCACTGTCCCAACTTTTAGCACTCTGGATTTACACCCTCTGCTAGGGCCTTCCAACAGCAGTTCTTGACTTGATTGTTTAATTTGCTTTGCCCAGTGGAACAAGTGGAAATTTGTTGAAAGCCACTGAAACAGCATGCACCCTGTGACTTAACTTCCTGCGAACAGCCTGTGCTAGCCTGTTGAAGGGTGACCAACCATATGGAAGATTCAAGTCAAGATCATCTGGCAAATGATCTAGACGGCCGGCGGAAACAAGATGGCTAGAACTGCCTCTGCCAAACGTAACTGAGCAAAGTTGCACACATGAGCAGTGAGGAGGACCTGCTGGGTTTTGAGCCATTAGGTTTCCTTTCTTTATATTTTGTTTCCAATCAATTGGCTAACTAAACATGGTGGGATCATTTATTGACACAGAAACAAAAGCAACAAAAAAACCCCAAGAGAAAGAAGAAAACGAAGGCAGCTCTTATACCAGCTACAAGAAGTCCTCTTATACTAGCCAACAGCGACCTGCCTATCCTTCACAACTCAACTGCCGTCATCGACTCCTCCGGGAAGTTTTCCTGAGTCTCCGGAGAAGTTGAGAAAACACACTCAGTTAGACCATTAATTACATTTGCTCACGTTCCTATCACTACTTGCCCATACTATAATTAGATGTTTATTAGTGAATGGATTATGATTTGTTAGGTACTCATGCCTGGGCTACAAAGCAAGTGCCAGGATAGTCAAGGATAAACTCCCTTGCAGCTATAAAAAAGATACGTAGGCAACACTTGACACTCAAACGTCCACTAAGACCTCTAGATCACTATTTCTCAAAGTGCAACCTACGGAAAACGTGTATCAAAATAAGAATCTGCAGGGACATATATTTAAAAACACAAATCCCTGGACACTTTCCCTAACAAAACTACAATTCCTAACGTTGTAAGAAGAAGAATAGCCTCTAGGAAGTTGCAAGTAAATAAGCAGTAAGCAATAGTAACCGCACTAAACCACTTTCCCTCAATAAATTGTAGCGTGGTTCAGGACCTGAGTACTTGAAACTGTTAACTGAATGTGGAAAAATTCCTCTCCCTAGGAATGATTCTGCGTCAGAAGAAAAAAAGGGAGTTGGGGATTTTCCAAGGAGGTGTGGCTTCTCAGCGAACACGTTTACAAAAGGTGGTTTGGGAAGGAAGGACAACCTAAGCCTTCAGAGCAGGGGCCAGAGACGTATGGGCGGAGAACCTCTGAACCTGGGCTGGGGACGCCTAGGCCAGCCCACAGTCCCGTGGCTAAGGCGCGGAAGGAAAGGGGGGCGTCCTCGGGTCCCCGCGTGGACAGCCGCTCAAGGTGCAGACTGGCAGGAGGTGACTGGCTAGCCGGAGTGACAGAGGGTCGCGCCAATGGCAGCCTAAACGAGAAGGAACCGGGTGCGAGAGGGTGCCGCCGATCCCACCTGCATCAAGCTCCAGCTGGTAGCAGGGCAGCGGCTCGAGAGACAGCTTGTAGCCCTCGAAGCGGGGATCCAGCAGAGGTCTTTTCACCCGCAGAGAGCAATTGGCCGCCTCCATCGCGTTCCCAGATCCCAGCAAGAGAATCAATAAAGCTCTTGTTGAAAGGTCCGCGCTTCACTCCTGGAACTGAGGCTTGGAAGCGGCGTGGTTCCCATCCCAGAGGACTCTGCGGCGCCACGTCTCTTCTGGGAAATGTAGTGTCCATGAGAAATCTGATTCTGTTCCATGCTGGGAAATGTAGTTTTCTGATAACAGAACGCACGCCGGCTAACAGATTCTGGACTTCCTTACCCAGAGGGCTGAGCGACCAGAAGGCGGCCCGCGCTAGTTGAATTCTCACATTATAGGCAGGGTGGCCAGATCCCGCCCCGGAAATGCGTGGTCTAGCTTTCTGTGTGCTTAGGTGCCCGAGCTACTGAGGGTCTAAGTCCGGGCAGCCGAAGAGTGTGGTAGGTAACGGTCGTCAGCGCAAGGGTCATTTCGTCGCTGGGAAGGGACGGCCCTCGCCCGCGGTGATGGTGGTGAGCTATGCCCGTGGTCCTCAGGGCCGGGACCCGGGCCCAGCCCAGGCTCCTTTCGATGTGCTGTCTTTCGTTAGCTTCCCCGACCCGCGCTCGCGGGCCTGTAGGGCTCTCCGACAGGGCGTGCTGCTGGAGTTGGCCTGGAGCCAGTCCTCGCTTTGTTTTCTGGCTCCTCCCCTCCCGCCTCTCCAGCTGTCTCCGCCTTGTTTCATTTTCCTAAAGAATGTCAGAACTGGGAGGGATTCCCTAGCACCCTTGTTTTACCAGTGAGAAAACTGAGGCCTTTAGGAATTAAGTGACTTCCCCAAGGTCACTATCCGTGATTTTAGGGGCCAAGACGAGACGAAGTTTTGCTGTTCTTGGTATGGCACTGTCTAAACTTTTGCAGTTCTTTTGGAAATGTTAAGCCCCACTACAGAAGTAAAGCGTTGCCTAGTTATTAACCCTCCGTTCACCTGCTTCTTATGCAGTCCAACTCTGAAAATTCTTTGTAGTCTGAGTTTCCATACAGACAAGACGGGGAATTACAAAAGTAGACTCAAGTTAGTGACGTCAAGTAGGAAAACATTAACTTAAACCTGACTTTATCTTAAACTTTTAAGTGGCAAAAAATGTGTTCAAAAGTTAACCTTGCTCTTTTTTTTTTCCCTACACTGATTTTGGCATTGGTTGGCTGTTTTTATTGAAAATGAAGAATTTCTCAAAGACTAGTTTGAAATTCGATTTCTTACCCCTCAGTAATAAGTCACAGAAATTTGTAGTCACAGAAACCCACAGCTAGGATAGCAGCTGTAATTCTCCGTTTATTTTATTGAGTAAAGCACATAGTCTCATTTCATTTTTCATAATGGTATCTTTTATTAGTGTGCATACGATGGCTTTCCCAAAAATTGAATGTAGCTAAGATGCAGAAATGAACAGTAGTCAGACATTAATGTACAACTAAATAAGGTGGGGCTCCAAGTACCTGACTTCACATTCTGTCTCTGTGCCTCAGTGTTCTCATCTGTAAAATGGAATTGTGTCATTAGAGCAAATTTGGGGGTTAAATATGTTCATTTTTAGGTATATAAGTGCTTAATGGTATTAAATAGTAGTTATTCCCTAAAGAAAACAAAAACAAAAAAAAAAAAAACAAAGAGCTTATGAGGGAAGGGAATTGGGATACAGAAAATAATACTAAGAATAATAATACCACATAAGGTACTTGAAATTATCATCCTTTCCTTATTATAATGTTCAATGCGTTAGGATGATTGTCTAGAGAGGACGTAGAGGGAAACCCTTTTCTAAATATTATGTATCTCAAAATGCATGTTGATGTCCAGGTTAGCAAGATGAACAAAGATGCGCAGATGAGAGCAGCGATTAACCAAAAGTTAATAGAAACTGGAGAAAGAGAACGGTGAGTAATAAATTGTATCAATAAATTAGGTTTTACCATCTTTAATAATTATATTGGAAGAACTTCAAGTGTCAAGGGCCAAAACAAATCTCAAAAAAATTATAGAAAAGTAAAGATTATCAGTTTCTATTCTTAACATCTATAATAGTTTGAATTAGCATTACAAGATTTGGAAGAATCATATACAAAGATAAGCAATCAAGGACACTCCTAAAGCATTTTTAACAAAGTGCAGAAAAGACAGCATAGACACAAATATCTACAGCTGGAGAATATTACCCAGGTTTTAATATAGAACTACTTTTAATTACCTCAGGCTCTTAACTCTGGAGCAGCATATGTTACTATTTACTCAAGGACTTTCTTGTTCCTCCTAGTTTAATATTCAGTTATGTGTCTTCAAATTCCAGCTCTTTTATCCACTATCTACTCCATTAGCTTATGGTCTTCAGTGTGATCCACATTCCATGACAGAAATGCCTTTGTATTCCCACTGTATAATGCTATGCTCAAACCTAATTTAAGAAGCAAATGTTTAAAGAAAGGGGTGAGAAACAAACCTAGGCTCTCGGAGAAGGATAATCAAGTATACAAAAGGAATGTCAGGAAAAGAGAAGTCTCTTCCATTTTACCTGGTGGTAGTTGGATAAATTTCAATGATAAAAGAATTTCACCTAGGATGGGAAAAGAATCAGCAGTTCCCAAGGTCAAAAAGGGAAAGTAGGATGCTCTAGGCTACAGCATATGCAGCCAGAGCTCTAGTACCTGATAAGTGCTCAGGAGCTCAGAATTTAGGGACCTTGGGAAAGCTGGTGGCTGGAGCAGTATACAGGAGTATGGATTGTTGTGTGAGAGTTCTGTCCATGGAAAACATACTGAATTTCAGAACTGTTTAGACCGATGGAACTATTTAAGCCCATCTAATTAAAATATTGAAGATTTGAAGATGCTTTTTTGCATCATTGAGTCCAGGCACATAGATGTTGTTGCAAGATGTATCTTTTCCTCTCTCAGCTCTGCTTTCGTCTTTGTTGTCTTTATTCTCAAACAGGCCCTACCCACAGGTGGCAGAGATTAGCAGTTCCAAATTTACATTCCACCAGCTCAGAGTACCTATCTCAGCAAAGAGCCTCACTTGATTACCATCTTGATTAGGTAATAGGCAAGTTATGCTCAGCCTTGCTCAGGTCATATTTCACATTACAAGAACCTTGTCCAGATTTATATAGGGAGAATGACACAATAGTGTTTGCTTGTCTTTCTGTTACAGAGCAGAAAACTGAGTGCCTTATTTGCAAAAGCATATGTTTGTGTCTTTATCTTTAGATAATGGGAATTGGTAAGGAAGTGACTAGGTGACATTTTCATTGTGGAGATACTGTTCTATCAAAGTGAATGTAGATTTGAAGAGACCAAGATAAGTGGTAGAAGAATTAGTTAGATGGTGGGGTGAAGGTCAAAAACCAAAATGGGAGAACAAAGGAGAAACAGACCTCCATGTGAAGAAAGATATCATATGCTGTGCTGGGGTGTGTGCTAATAGTATGTGCTTAGAGAGTGACAGTCTTCTCTCTTATTCATGCAGTGCCTGTCGGGTGCCCAGGATACACATAGTAAGGTCTAATTTCATGGCACTTACATTTTAATGGCAGGAAACACATTATAATTGTGTAATATGTCACATCCTGATTCAGAGTGCCATGGAAAAAATAAAGTATGGGATATGCAGGGAGGATGATGTTTTAAACAGAAAAGGTGAAGTATCTGGTAAGACATCAGAGGAATATGACAGAATGGGGGCTCCAGTAGCCACAGTTTTAACATAAACTTGCATGAATGTTCTGTCTAAGGAGAAAAGTAGGTAAAGGGAGAGGAGATAGAGTCAGCATAGCTGAGGAGAAGGCAGAGTTTATTTGTCTCAGAGCTTATCCTGGGTAAATTGGGAAGGCACTGGAAGATTTTGAAGAGAATGTTATGCTT
The DNA here is from genome assembly GCA_019843815.1 of Montemys delectorum. Classification (NCBI taxonomy): domain Eukaryota; kingdom Metazoa; phylum Chordata; class Mammalia; order Rodentia; family Muridae; genus Montemys; species Montemys delectorum. The sequence goes on from JADRCD010238257.1 coordinate 17,807, forward strand.
GAGGGAAGAGGCAGGGAGTGGATGTAAGTTAGGTCTAAGGGCAGACAAGCAAAGATGGTGGCTGGAACTAGGGTACTCTTGGCAGAGAAACATTTGAATCCTAGGCAAACATTTTAAAACCGAAACTGGAAGATTTACTCATGGATTAGAAATCTAGCAAGATAAAGGATATTCGCAAATCCTAACCCAACAAACCAGAAGAATGAAATTGTCGTTTTGAGGAGGAGAGAGTGGGAAAGAATATAAAGTTGGGTTTTGGCTCTTGAAATTGAAAGGCCTAATAGGTATCAAGGTAACCATATCGCATAATGTATCTGAAAGAGATAGTGAAAGAGTAGAGATTTGCAAGGAAAGCAAATCTGATGTGTTTAAGGTGTGACACATTTAAACTGAGAAGTAATTTCATTAAGGATTTAGAGTTTACACAAATAAGTATGGCAAAGGGGTAGCAGAATATTTTCTTGGTGTCAGTAATTGGTACAGCATTTTCAACATGAAGAAAAAAGAAAATCCTGCTAATTAAATTACAGTAGCTTTGTCATTGCTGCAGTGTGGAGATGGGGCAACCTAAGACTGTAGTTTAGTGAATGGATTGGAACCTGAAGATAAGTGAGGATGAAATTTGGCTTTTGTAACATCAGAAAACTAAGCAATGACTCAGGATTAGACCGTAATTAAAGTGTGGGGACAGAAAGCAGGGAGTTTTTAGTTGAACAGTTTGTCCTAGTACATTGCTTCAGACATTCCTATCTAAAGTATATTGCTTCTATTAATTGGAAAACATCTCCTTTTAAACAGCCTCAAAGAGTTGCTGAGAGCTAAATTAATTGAGTGCGGCTGGAAGGATCAGTTGAAGGCACACTGTAAAGGTAATCACTTTCACTTAGATAAGCTGCTTCTGTTGCTTTGAACTGGGTTGGTCAGGGAGCCATTATAAGACAGTATAGTTCATATCCTACACTGTAAGTCCTCAAGCTCCATTTTAAGCAAATGGAAATTGAGTACTATGGTAAGAGTTTTCTTCTCAGTGATATCCTTAGACTTAACTCCTGAATTTTTAGGAATTTTTCATGTATTTTGCAAAAGTGAAACATGAGTTCTGAATATCCTCTAAGATCAAATTATGTACTCCTTTATTTTTAAGTAATGTTAGTAATCCTGATATGATTGCCCTTAATACAATGAGTATTTGGTGGTTGATAGATGTAACTGTCATTTGTAACAATGTGGTCAGGGAATTAAATTTACTGTAGCAAATGTGCAATTAAAGAGCTTTTTTTTTCTGGTAGATATTGTTGCTATTGCACAAGCTTTTTACTAAAATAAACCCCTTTTCTGGCTCAACTTTTTGTATGGTGAATTTCTGGATATTTTTAATGAGTTGTCTTTATATTACAATGTTTTCTACAAGTAAAAATGATAGATTAAGTCTATGTTAAGAAAGCATTTTGATATGTTAGTAAAAGGAAAACTGAAATCATACAAACCTGTAAGACTGCAGTTGGCTTTCCACCATGTACAGATGAGTAATCTTTATCCCTCAGTTGTCTCACCTCTGACCAAAGAGTTTTTATAGATATTTAAAGTTGTAAAGCAGCTAGCAGGGTTCCAGAAATGTTGATTATATTCCCTCATCATTTCCTTTGGTCTAGGCTAAAGAAGAGAAATAAGCACAGTAGCTCTACATCCTAACTTTGACCTTAAAGTTATAAAGTAGATTCAAATAATACATTTTGTTTCCTTGATACATTTAAGGGTAATGTGTTTATAGTAAACTCAGCTCAGTTCCAGCTTTTTAAAGAAGATGGATGTGGCACTATCCAATTCTAATATACCCTAATATTACAGCTCTGTGTTTATTTAAGTTATTTAGCTGAAATATAAACAGACTGTCTATAATCTGGAGATTAATATGCTCATGAGGCTATAAATTTTCATTTAAAAAAAAGTTTCCTCTTTTTATTTAAAGACCAGTCTATACTCTAAAAACATGATTTTAACCCTTCCTCTATGAAAATCTTTCTTACAGATAATGATTTTAAATGATATGATTTGTTTTTTGCTTTTGCATAAGAGGTAATTAAAGAAAAAGGACTAGAACACGTTACTGTTGATGACTTGGTGGCTGAAATCACTCCAAAAGGCAGAGGTAAGGAGCACAAACTGTAGGATTGTTTTTGTAGGAAAAAAAATCCTTTCCAAAATCCTGGAGGAGTTGTTCCAGTGGGGGAAGTTGAAGAGCAGAGCACAGTTGCCTGGAGGGCTGGTATAGCACTCCTGAGTAACAAGTGAGGTGATGGGTATAAGTGGACACTTAGTCTTAGGTTGAGGATTGGTGAGGCAGATCAGTTTTGACATGAGATCTTAGAGACATGCCACCTAAAGCTAGCATTTATAAACTTATTAAAAATGGCCTGATTCTACCTAAATATTGATAATTCAGCATTTTTTCCAGTCCTGAATCATTGTCCTACTATCTTTTTCCTTATTAAAAATAAAAAAAAAAAACTGTATTCTTGATTGTCTAATTAAGATTTTGGTAATTCACAGTGATACATATTTAAGACTTAGATGTGAAAGCATCTAAAGTAGATGAATTATAGGATGTCTTTCAGTCAAAATCATTTGAATATAAAATAAATGTGTGAAGATCGCTACAGCATATGAATTCCTGTTGAGAATGAATTATAAAGCCCCCTTAAAACTGAAAAAAAAATTTTTTTCAAGTACAGCTCTGGAAAAATATTTGTTCATTTTATGAGTTTTTTGGTTTTTTT
>JADRCD010238257.1:20683-51183 GCA_019843815.1 Montemys delectorum
GTGTAGCCCTGGCTATCCTGGAACTCACTCTGTAGACCAGGCTGGCCTCGAACTCAGAAATCCGCCTGCCTCTGCCTCCCAAGTGCTGAGATTAAAGGTGTGTACCACCACTGCCCGGCTCATTTTATGAGTTTTTACTTTAAGCTATTTTTTTCTGATTTCTTTTTCTTTAATTTGTTAACATTGTTTAGACATCCTGTTTCTCTTTGAACATTTTTATCTTGCACCTTGCCCATTGGTATCCAGTAAAATTGGCCTTTTTTTGACAATATAATTACAACATTTCTCCCATTGCCATTCTTCCCTCTTAACCTTCTCATATGCCTCTCCCTACCTCAAAATAATAGCCTCTGTTTTAAAGAAAAGTTTCATGAATATTTGTATGCATATATAGATTCATTTAGCTACCACCTCAAGAAGGCTGGCTATGACCCTTAATCCCCTGCCCCTGGGCTCCCAATACAATAAAAATTCTTTCCCATTCCAGGCTGGAGAAATGGCTCAGAGCCATCTAAGAGCACTGACTGCTCTTCCAGAGGTGCTGAGTTCAGTTTTCACCATCCACATGATGGCTCACAGCCATCTGTAATAGAATCTGATACCCTTTTCTGGTGTGTCTGAAGAGAGCAGCAGTGTAGTCATATGCATAAAATAAATAAATCTTTAAAGAAGAGGATTCTAGCTCTCTTGATGCTTTTGCAGTCATTATCCTAAGGCGGCCTATCAGTCTGGTCAAAGTCAGATTTATCAGTGTCCCTTTGCATTTTCAAATGGACTTGTATATATCCAGTTTAAAGAATTTCCCCAGGCTTGATGAGCTATGTGTTTAGGTATTAGATGTTAAGTCTGATATTTTTATCTTTTTATTTTTTAATTCAACCATGAGAGTTCTGTGAAATCCTTGTATTAGTAGTTTTTAATAAGACGACAAGTCAAATTCACACATGATCATTGGAGTCTTCTTACATTGATGTTTAATTTTTGTTTCAGCCCTGGTACCTGACAGTGTAAAGAAGGAACTCCTACAAAGAATAAGAACATTCCTTGCTCAGCATGCCAGTCTTTAAGGGTGAATTAGAATGTGTTGGTCTGTGGATTTATTTCTGAAAGTAAAACTTGCCATAATTAGAAATTGATTTCCCAAAATAAAGTCCTTTTTTGTATGATGGTATACAGTTTTCAGTAATGATGTATACATTGTATTGATTTTTTCCCTAAATGTGTTATTTTAATAAATATCTCATGAATGAGTTTCAATTTTTTTTATTTTGGAATAAATGGGACTCTGTTTATTACTGATTGCCTAGAAATGTTGAGAGAAAAATGCCAGCAATTACTATAATCCAGTATTTATATGTGTGATTCTCTGTGTCTGAGACGCCTTTCTGGGTTGTCTACAAATGGTTTGTTCCTCTTTTGATTCCTCACATTTGATAACTGTGATGCTCCATCTTTGTACTGTAGGTTGTCTATTTCTTTGTTACAAATTCTGAGTGTTAGGACTGGGTCGGTCTTAATCTGTATGTGCCTTCCTTATGCTTCAAAGAAATTACCATCTAGTGGAAGACAGAACATTTGCAAGCTGGCTGCACACCACATTTTCTACTCACCTGAACTTTGAAAGCAGAATCTCTAAATTGCATCCCCATATACTGAGGTCAAGAAAGAACTTTAATGGGAAATAATCTCTACCAATTAGCTTTACTTTGGCATCAATCAGGATTACCAGATCTAATGGACTCTTGTCTATTAATGTGACCTTTGACGCAGAGTGATTATGTTGACCACCCTTCCACTTGGAACTTTGCATCCCCCTCCTCACACTGCTTCCTACCATTGGAAGTCCTTTCTGGTTTTTTGTGGAGTACTTTTTGCTGTATGTAACTTTTAAGTAATGTTTTGTTGGACTTTCTCCTGAGTCCTCTGATTAACAATATGTTTTCCCTGGTTGAATCCCAGGAGGTGAGTCTGACCATGCTTCAAATAATATGCTGAACATTCTCAAAGCCAGATCTAATTCTAGCCTCACTGCCCATGTGCCCACCAGTGTCTACTTCCTTGGATAGTTCACAGACACCTTTAAATGACCATACTTTAAATAGTAAGATTCTCCTCTATTAACTAACCATATTTTATTACTTATTCATGGGGTCTCTCAGACACAAATAACTCAAGATGAGTATTAATGCTTATTTTTGAAGGTCGGAGGGAAAAAACAAGATTATTTCTGAAACACCGTTAGTTTTGTGTTACTGCTGCCGATTGACTGAGGACCACTGTGAGAACCAGCTATCAACTTGGGTTATCATTTCTGGCCCTCCTAAGCCCAAGTGATTGCAGTGACTCTTCTGTGCCTCCACTATCTTCCTCACCGTTTTCCTGCCTGTGTGGCCTTACGAAATTTAAGTCTAATCATTTATTCCCCAACTTGTAATATTTCAATACTGGATGAAATTCAAACTCAGCATACTAGCTAGGCCCCTCTAAATCTAGCATGAATTTATCTCTGCAGTCTGCAGAACTCCTCAACATATTGAATTGTTTCACCCCTTAGTACCTTTCAAAATCGTAACACATAGGAAGCCCTTTAAGTCATCGTATTACTACTTTCCCTTCAGAGTTCAGCTTGAGTTTTTAAATGTTCTGACAGTCCCATGATTTAAATTCTTTGTTATTGATTTCTTTTTGGATTTTTGAGATAGGCTATCCCTGTGTTGGTCAGCTGCCCTCAAACTCACACTGGCTTTGAGCATGAATCCTGAGAGCTGGGGGTACAGGGATGTTAGTACATCTGGAGGGGAGGGAACAAATTCATTGTATGATTCTCATTTCTGAAAGAATGGGTAAGGTAATGAACTCTTGAGTGAGGCCTACAGGAACACATGATAAAGTCCTAATAAATAGGTACAGTTGAGAAAAGGGTTCATTGTCCACACTTAGTGTCATGAGTTTAAATGTCATAGAGTCATTTATATAGCTATATATTTGGTTCTTGAGATATGTACACAAAAAAATCTTGCCCAAAGTAATATTTTGTTTCAGCTTCATAGTGTTCTAAAATACTGATAGGAATTTTCATTTTGTTACCAATTATAAAAAAAAGTCTTACGTGGTACACAGAAAATATTAAAAATAAGGGGTAGTTCTTCATATTTCTGTAAATAGAAACAAACTGAAAAAGGCTTATAAAGATGTTATTTTAATATCCCAAAAGAGTTAAAAAAAATGACATTTGGAAATTCCTTGACAATGAGAAAAATAGCCAAGTTGAAAATGCTTTGTAGAAATTTAAGGTAAGAGCATAGATTTGGTTTTTGAAGGTGGTTTTTAAATGTTTTCTTTTCTTTTTTTTTGCGGTTTGTTTTGAGACAGGGTCACATGTAGTCCAGGCTTTCTCTGTACTTGCTATGTAGCCTAGGTAAGCCTTGAATACCTGATCCTCCTACCTCTACCTCCCAAGTGCTGGGAAGACAGGTGTGTGCCACCTCTGGGGCCCATAACAGCCTAGATTTAAAACAATGCTAAGACTCCCCTACCACCTTTCTCTTTGGCATCTTATAAATGTCTTGTAGATTGAATCTAGAATCACTGGTATTTGTAAATAAATCAACTTTGTGAACACTTTTGGCTCTCATTGATTTATGTAAAGTAGGAATACACTGAAACCTTTCCACACTTTCACACTCAGTGTTGGAAATGTAATACACTTGTTCCATGCCTGCACTGGGCCAATATAACCATCACTGTATCTTCTTTTATAGTGAGAAAGAAGACCCAACTAAATCATTTATACAATCACTTTAGGCATTACAAGTGTATCATTTGGTTAAGCCGTGCCAAGCCAGGGACTGGTTGGTAACTGGATATAGGACTTTACATAACGTGATAGAAAGTTCCACCCAACACGAGAGCTGTGACAGCTGCTCAATGGTTGGTGTTGGAATTGATCCGGGGTGTGTGTGTGTGTGTGTAACAATTATACCTGCACATGTCTAATTCTTGCAGAAGCCTAGCTTGTGTTAATTGGACTTCAAAAAATCCTACCTATTTTCTACTATTGAGCAGAAACCATTGAATAGACATTGAATGAAACTGTTACATATAATCAAATCATTCAGGTTCTAAGCTCATTAATCATAAGATCCTGGTTAGCAGGTAAGAATGACTCTTGCCTTGGTCTCACTATTTGGATAGTGTCCTGCAAGAATTAATAGACTTAAATACTGATAGGGTAGTGAGAGCTTATGGATTTATGTTCGCTTACCTAGAAATTTATAAATAATATAGTTATGTGTTTTCTAGTGTGTAAATAATGAATTAACGACACTTGTGTGTGAAAAAAATCACATACTTGTCAAAAGTTTCTAGATAGTATCAGCTGCTGCGAAATTCACACACACACAAAAAAAATGATGTCCTTATGGAGGGAGAGTTCATTTATAGGTGCATGCTTTCGAAGGATTCAAATTTGATTCCCAGAATTAATGTTACTCGATAGTACTTAACAAGGAAGGATGAAATTTAGTCCTTTTTACCCTCTTAACTCCTCTATGGCTTGGACAGTATCCCATTTGTCTTCTTGTTTTCAGTACTCAACAGGGAATTCTTAAAATCATCTTTTAGCTGAGTCAACAGCAAGAAAAATAAGAATAAATTTATGGCAGTTATATTCAATACGTACCTATGGTTACTCTACTTATCAGCCACAAGGGGGCGCCTGGCACCTGCACTTTTATCCTCCCTGCAACTCCTTTTAATTGAGCTGAGTATCACATTTTACTGGGTCCAATTCCAATATAGAGGCCAATCAGCTTGTTGAAGATGAAAGTGTCGTTGGATTAAAATTTAATGTGAGAACGTCAGAATGTGCTGATACTAAATAAGAGGCTGCTATCATAAGGTGTAGATGTCAGGCTGCGATCATTTTCAGAAGCCAATTCCATAATTCAGGAAATTGATCTAAATAGCATTTGCAATTCCCAAAATAGTTTGATTTCACTGATTTATAACAGGATAGGGGAATAGATTTTAGTTCAGTAACTCACACATTTATTGTAATGCAGGGGATAAACGTGTGACCTCATGCATGTTAGATAAGTCTTACTGCTTAGCTGCATCCCAAGCCCAAGAGAGTCCTAACAAATGAAATAAAAATGTTTTTATTGTTCCCCAAAAAGAATATCCATATATTTTTTCTTCTGTTTTTTTGTAAAGAGAAACACTTTACCTGTTTCTAGCACTGTGCCTAGAATCACCAGAATTAAGTGATTTTCCGTTGCCCTAATTTTGTTGTTGGAGGCATAGTCTTCAAAATTTATATTTTCTAGACAGTTACGTATATCAAAGTTGGGCTTTGCTAAGAGTCACAAAATAAAGTTTACAGAAATGCCCATAGAGCTGTAGCTTGGTTGCTATGCAGGCGACTTACATACCGTTGTACACTGTATGATTTAGAGTGTTCAGTTTGGTGGAGATACACTGTGGCCAAGATACTAACAATGTGGGAGTGTTGTTTCTACCGTTAATAGGTTTAAGGGCTTCTTTAGTTCCATAAGAGTTCCATTTGACATTACCTATCAATCCCATATCTCAGTTTTTGGCTAGGGAAATTCACAGGATGATGCAGTATGAGGTCATGGGTGCACGTGCCCCTTAGAAAAGGTAATAAAAAGTCAGAGTCATGGCTAAGACCCTAGCATATATACTCTAACATTCAGTTATCATAAAACAGGTCTAAGCTTAAAGTTTGACTTTCCTATTTAACCCACCTAGAAAGGCAGGTTTTACATACATACATAAAGCATATTTAGTGAAAATGACACATTTATCTGCTGCATTTTCTGCTCCTCCTCCATTTCTGCCACTTTGTAGTGACTTAGTACAGACTTTAGTACAGATTTTATTTTTATAGTACGTTTACAGAGCTTCAAGGACTTCACTTGAGCAAAGAGGCTTATCCTTAGAACTTCCATGCCTACTTCATTTCTTTCTAGTCACACACAGCCCCATTTAACAGTTAAACATGACTGCTCCGGACTTATTCTGTGTAGGCATCTGATCATCAGAACTTTGTTGAAGAACATGTCACAGTCTTTCTAAGTTTTGTTTTTGAAATGATGCATTCTGGGTGTCACCAGCATTGGCTTTGTTGTGGTGCTTGCCGTGGTGTCAGAGGATTCTACTCATGGTGGCTTGTCCTTGGACACGAAGAACATTCTGATGGCAGGAACCTGTAGAAAAGGCCCTTTATCTCATATCAAACAGAAAGGAGCAGGGACTTACTTATGTCCTCCAGCAAGGCTCCCCATTCAGCATTTCATCACACCTCCCAAAAGAGAAACAAAGCAGTCAGTACGTGGGCCGGTGGGAGACATTTTATATTCAAAGCATATCAAATTTTGGTTGAGTGTTCTGAGTAGTTTTTGTCAACCTGTCAGAAACTAAAGGTACTTGGGAAGAAATTTCAATTGAAGAGTTACCACCAACAGATTGGCTTGTGGGCATGTATGTGGGAACTTTTCCTGACCACTGATTGGAAGGGCCCAGCCTGCTGTGGGTGGCACCACTACACTACTGCCAGGGAGTACAAGAGAAGTAGCTGGATATGACTCTGGAAGCAAGCCAGTGAACGTCTTTCCTCCATGGTTCTTGTGTCTGCTCCTGCTTGACTTCTTGCCCTGACTTTCCTCTATGGTGTACTGTGGTCAGGATACATAAGCCAAGCAAACCCTCTCATCCCCACATTGCTTTTGTTCATGGCGTTTATCACAGCAATAGAAAACAAACCAAGACAGAAATTGGTGTTGAAAAATGGGAACCTGCTGTGATAGGCTTGACCACATTGGTTTCGGGGACAGTTTTGCAGAAGGAACTTGGAACTTTGAGCTGGAAAAGCAGCTAGTGTTCCAAGTTCTGTGGAGGCTTGGAAGTTAATAATGTTGAAAGCAAACCAGACAGTGAAGGGCTGACCTGAATTTAGGGAGAGGTTTGAGATTCCCTCAAAAACTCTATCAGGAGCTTTTTTTTAATTAGATATTTTCTTTATTTACATTCGATATCCCCTTTCCCAGTTTCCCCTATTGGGGGAAAAAAAAAACCCTATTCCCTCCCCACTCCCCCTGCTCACCACCCCACCCTCTCCCGTTTCCTGGCCCTGGCATTCCCCTACACTGGGGCATAGAGCCTTCACATGACCAAGGGGCTTTCCTCCCACTGATGACCAACTAGGCCATCTTCTGCTACATATGCAGCTCAAGCCATGAGCCCCACTATGTGTTGGTGGTTTAGTCCCTGGGAGCTCTGAAGATACTAGTTAGTTCATATAGTTGTTCCTCCTAAGGGGCTGTAAACTCTTCAGCTCCTTGAGTCCTTTCTCTAGCTCCTTCATTGGGGACCCTGTGCTCAGTCCAATGGATGGCTGTGAGCCTCTACTTCTGAATTAGTCTGGCAATGGCAGAGCCTCTCAGGAGACAGCTATATCAGGCTCCTGTCAGCCAGCACTCGATGGCATCCACAATAGTGTCTGGGTTGTGATTGAATATGGGAAGGATTCCCAGGTGGAGCAGTCTCTGGATTGTCCTTCCTTCAGTCTCTGCTCCACACTTTGTCTCTGGAACTCCTTCCATGGGTATTTTGTTCCCAAGCTTCTGGCTAATATCCACTTATGAGAGAGTGCATACCATGTGTGTTCTTTTGTGATTGGGTTACTTCACTCAGGATGATATTCTCCAGATCCATCCATTTCCCTAAGAATTTCATAAATTCATTGTTTTTAATAGCTGAGTAGGACTCCATTGTGTAAATGTACCACATTTTAGCTTTTGTGTAAGAACTTGAATTAAGAATCTGTTGTTTCTGATCAGCTAGAACTGGATAATCATCTGTGATTAATAAGATATCAGCACCAGTAAAATGAAGCCTTTGATTTACTAAGACAATAAACACTATTATTTACCTGGGTATGAAAACCCAGCTGCAATAAAAAAGAGACCAGCATCATTGACGTAAAATCTTCTGGAAAGTATTTACTCACAGCCACCACACAGAAGCTGCCGTCCAAAGTGGGTCAAGACTGCATCTCAAACTAGCAACCAAACTTGGTAGTGGCTAAGAGTCTTTCCCATGGTACTGTTTTGGGAAACACGGAGTCTACAGTTTTGGAGAAACCGTGGAGAGAAGCTAACGGTTAAGACCATGTACCAGGATCAAAGTCTTAGAAGCGGGCAGGAAAGGATCAGCGAAGGTAAAACTTCATTTGCGATAGAGACCCCAACATATGGATATGTTAGCACTCTGGAATTACCACCAAGGACAACATCAGGTAAGGAGTCAATCTGGCCTGAGCATATGAGACAAACTGTGCTGTGTATGGCAGAAGCATAGAGATGGGGCTATCCACACTTGTTGGAGCCAAAAATATCATAAGTGGATCCTGGATGTCAGATTTTTAAAGAGTCAAACTTTGTTTTATATTTTGATTTTAACATGAGTCATGGGGGATGAACAAGTAAGAAAAAGGTATGGCTGACTGTAGCCGCCCAGCAGCCACAAATACGAATGGGTTTTCTGGAATGGGGACAGGGATCTGGAAAGCCATTTTGTGTTACCTGAACCACGTGGGAAGTTCGTAAAAATTAGCCAAGCACAGATGTCTTTCAATCAGCCATCTTTCATCCAATACCCTTTGTTACCAGCCAACAGATAGAATAAGTAAGACAAAACCCCTCCCCCAAGTTCGTCAGCAACCTGACCCAATCAGCAACTTCTTCTTCAGTCTCTGGAGGCGGGACTTCCGATGTAACTGGGACCAGGAGAGAGGCGTGGCAATTAGCAGGAGGTGGGCAGAGAGGTATGGTTATCTGTGGCAGGCGGGATCTGAAGAATCCACCCTCAGGCAGGAGGGTCACAGCTGACTAGCAGCAATATGTTTGTGTATGAAAGTTTACGGTGGGTCAACTTTGCTGGTGAGTTTGTGTCAACTTGACACAAACAACTTGACACAAACTACAAGAAAAGGAAATCTCAACTGTAAAATTGCCTCTGTGAGATTGGCCTGTGGGGATATCTATGAAATATGTTCTTAACTACTGATCCGAGTGGGAGCGGGAGGGACCAGCCCACTGTGGATAGTGCCTCCCAGGGCAGGTTGTCCTGAGTTGCGTGAGAAACCAAGCTCAGCAAGTCAGGAAACACATTTTGGGGAAACAACTTTGTTCAGTGGTTTCTGAATTAATCTCTTTAATAATGGACTATAAATTGCAAACTAAATAAAGCTTTCCTCCCCTAGTTGCCTTTCACCAGAGTGGTTGATCACATTAACGGAGATGCAAACTAGGACAGCGACAGCATCGATTGCCTTGGCCCTGTATATTTCTTTAAGAGACCTGAACAGTCTAACAATAGTATTTCAGTCTCCTAATGTGATTTGAAAAAAAAATGAATAGTTACAATCTCAAAAGAACGTTTCTTTTTCCCTTGCCTAAGACTAGTGCCCTTTTCAAGTATCTACTTTCTCATTCACCAACATGCTTCCCAGCATTCACCACACTGTCTCATGGTCTGTAAACAGCCACATTCATTCATGAGCAAAGCAACAACCTATCACCAAATGTGCTGGCTTCTCTGAAAAACAGATGTGGACCCAAACGCAAACCTTCCCTCTAGCTGTACTCTAGAACCCAGAACCTCTCTAAGTTTTTATGTTAATTTCTTCTTGTAGTTCCCCTCTACCTTCCATCAAAAGTTGCTTCAGCTCACGTTACTGGGTATCAGATCTCTTTTATATATGCTGTGTCTTGATCACCAATATCCACCATGAACAACCTTTATTTCTATCCCCATAAAGAGAAAGCAAGAATTCTAATTGGGTGTTCTATATATGCCATTTCTACTTCTTTGCCTCCCATTTAACTCATTCTGTTTGAGTCAAGGAAATCTAATTCCCTGAGAGTTATCTGTCAATATATATGAATTTTTTTTAAAAATCCTTGTGATCAGAGAAGTACAAGTTAAAGAGCACAATGATAAATGATCTCACACCTCTTAGAATTGTTGGTATCTAAAAGAAAGAAGATGAAGAGGCCAATGAGAAAATGAAAAAGAAAGCGGCACTATTGGAAGCACCCTGAGTTGGTGCAGCGATTGTGGAAGACCATATGAGGAGCAGCATTGTGTGCCTGCAGTTCTAGCAGCAGGGAGGCCGAGATGGAAGAAGTTACACAAGTTCAAAACCAAACTCTGCCTCAGAAAAACAAAACAATAGCAACAACAGTACGGCGGTTCCTTGAAAACTAAAACCAAAGCTGACACGTGGCCCAGCAATTTCACTCTTGGGTACCTATCCAAAAGAATCATGCCTTATAGCCAATTTGAAATTAACGGTAAGGTACATCACTGGAAAATGTAGGATATATATATATATATATATATATATATATATATATATATGACACTATTAAGCTTTCCAAAAGTAAGAAACACTGTCATTTGTAAATAAATAAAGCCGGAAAGTTTGTTTGGTTTTTTTTTTGTTTTTTTTTTTTTTTGTCAAGTTAAATACATGAGACACAAAAGGGAAAACACTACAAATCTCTCACGTGCACATGGACAAAGTCATGGAAACAGAGAACAATGGTTTCTGGGAACTGGAAAATAATGCTTAATGCTTCAGCCTTATAATACACACAAGGTTTCTACAGGAGGTCAAGAATCATAATTGTTTTTTAAATTGAATTTGTTCTTTGACAATTTCGTACATGTGTGTACTATGCTTAGTATGTATGAGCTATGCTTGGTCTTGCCTTCAACCCTCTCTTCTATGCCTCTACCCCTGTAATCCTCACCCCCTATTTCTTACAGGCCCCATCTCCACATGTATGCATTTTTGTTATAATTTTTTTCTTTTTCTTTACTCTTCTCTAATACAATGAATCCCAACAACAGTCTCCCTTCTTTTCCCTCCTTCTAATACCCCTATCTCCCTTCTCTGCCAGATCCACTTCTCCATAATCCTTCAGAAAAGAGCAGGCCTCCTGTGATATCAAGTGAACATGACATAACACAATGCAATAAGACTAAGTCTAAACTCTCATACCAAGCTGAATGAGGCAACCCAGTATATGGAAAAGGGTTCCAAAAGCAGGCAAGAAAGTCAGAGGCAGCCCCCAATTCCCACTGCTAAGAGTCTTACATGAACACCGAGCTACAAAACCATAACATATATGCAGAGGCCACTATACATACATGATCCATAATTGCTGCTTCAGTCTCTGTGAGCCCTACTAAGTTAATTCTGCAGGCTGTGTTCTCATAGTGTCCCTGAACCCTCTGGGACACCTCCCCCTTCCTCCCCCTCTTCTGCCTTATGTTTGACTGTGGGTCTCTGTATCTGCTCCTACCAGCTGTTTTAAGAAGCTTCTCTGATGACAATTGAACTAGGTTCCAATCTATGAGTATAACAGAATGCCTTTAGGAATAATTTCATTGAGTTTTTTGTTGTTTTTGTTTTTGTTTGTTTGGTTGGTTGTTGTTGTTGTTGTTTGTCATGTTTGGTTCTATCCTATGTCTCTGAGCCATCCAGCTTCTAGATCTTAGCCATCTAGGCGGTGTTAAGCATGGGCTCCCTCTCATGTTTTCAGCCTCAAGTTAGGCCAGTCGTTGGCTGGCCACTATCAGAAGCCCTGAGCCACGATTGCCCCAGCACATCTTGCAGGCAGGACAGTGACCCACTAACTTAATCAGACTGTCTATGTGGCTAAGAGATTGAGAGTGTGTTTTGGAGACTGGTGGTCTCCTCCTTTGGTGCTCAATTAAAGACAATGACTGACCCTCTCTCAGAATCCATCACTTGGCAGTAGTTCATCAGTAGGGGTAGTGTCCATGATCCCCTACCAGGTCAGTGCTTGTTTTGTGAACAGGCACAGGCTTGTGCAAGCCCAGGGTAGGCAACCACAACTTCTGTGAGATCATGCTTGAGATGGCTATGCCATTTTATGTAAACATATTTCCCAACTCTTCTCCCTATTGTCTTGCTCTTAAATTCTGTTGAGGTCCATGCGAGAGGAATAACAAACAGCTTTAGAACTCATAAATGTAGCCTGGGGGCTAGCACAACCTCAACGGGAAAAGGCAGCGCCCCGAGGACTATTGTAGAGTTTTGCTGCGCTTGTTGCCCTCACATCACATCCTTCATAATCTATGAGTTGTATGAAAACTCTAAGGGGGCTTCCAGATCCTCTGTGGACAGTATCATTGGCACTTACCATAACAGGGATTGATCTTTTTCAAGCATTGCTGCTGGAGCAGATTAATGATTCAGTCACAACCCTCAGAAAGGACTTAGAGATTGTTAGCAATGACCACTACCCTTAGAAAGATTTTAGAGATGTAGATTGTTAGTAAAGGTAGGCTAAGATTTTTTTTTTTTTTTTTTTTTTTTTTTTTTTTTGTAGAACTCTGATGTAGAAAATCTTACGGAACAATTTGAAGCTCAGAAAGGCCCACCCTTAATACTTAAGCCAGGGGTGTTTTAAGGTCAGAGAAGAAGAGTCAAGGCAGCCCCACAGTACTGGCCGATGAGACACTTTTGCTGGACTGATATTCAAAATGATGATTAATTTCTTGTATCCATTTTTTGCCCTCAGCTCTCTGATATAATTTAATAAAAAAATTGTTAGTGAGTAGATGTGCACCCTGAGGATGTGACTCTTCCCCCATCTTTCACTGACCTCAAAAAGGTTCTTGCTGGCCTCCAGGGAATTTTACTTTAGCCCCCAGAGAGGTTCTCCCCACCCCTGGAAGTATTTTACTGGCCCTCAGGGAAAAGTACGCTGAGGCCAACTCTACACTCCACCCCAGTTTACCCTGTGATGTCGAAGCTGGTCTTTGACAGAATTCCTTGTGATTTTGCTTCTCAGTATTCCCTGAACCTTGTGTGGTGGTGATAAAAATGCCCTATTTAGGGCTAAGCATTCAGGTGATATTTATTCTGTAGGCTTAGATTTTTCAAAACCTATTTTCAATAAGGGTTCTTAAATGCTTTAATGTCTCTTCTATCTCACCTACCAGAGATAGTGAAATACAAAGGGTAATAGAGCAAAGGAGGATGTGGACCTGTTTAGAAATATTTCTCTAGAGCAAATCCAATCTGCATTGTCAGGATATTTGTTCTGTTCACATGGATCAGCAGTAAATGGCTTGATCCACTCGCAAATAAATACCATTCATGAATTAGCAATGGCAGGACTCTAAAACACCCTACTCGAATCACCAATGGCAGGACTCACACACCATTCACAAATCAGCAATGACAAGTAGATCCAGAAGAAACCAACCTTAAGGCTCCTCTAATCAGCCCATGTCTGTGGAGGCCACAAAAAGCCACCAGAACACTGGAAACCAGAAATTTTCACTTCATTATTCTAAGCTTTTTGAGCAGCCAGCAGTCTGCACTCACTAGCATTCACAGCACAGAGAAACATCTCTGAGTAAGGCTGAGATTAGCATTTGTCTCTGTATATAAGCATAAACGTATAGTCTGCAGGTCTGTGCCATGTCAATTTAGCTAAAAAATAGGAGTTGTCCGGTAGGGCCTCTGACCACATGGATATGAGCTTTTGACTGGATTTATAGTGTCAGATTCATATTCCCTTCCATGGAGCAGGCCTTAAGTCTAATTCAAGAGGAGTTGGTTATCCCATAAGAGTTTTGCTGCTATTGAACCAGCGGCCACACCTCGCCTGACTGGTTGGAACTGTGATTTACACAGTTTATACTGTAAATTATGAGACCATTAAAGCCTTATCCCCCTAGAAAATACATAACTTATATCTGGTAGTGTATTCCCTATTTCTTCTAGTTCTCTCAAAGTTTCAGCTTTGATATTGAGGTCTTTGGTCAGTTCGCATTTATTTTGGTGAACAATGTGAGAAAGGGCTCTATTTTCCTTCTTTTATACGTAGATAAACAGTTTTTCCAGTAGTATTTGCTGAAGAAGTTTATCTTCTCTCAGGTGTGCATTTTTTGTCTCTTTGTCAAAGATTAAGTGTTATAATTACAAGGGTTTATGTCCAGGATTTCTACTCTCTGTCATTGATCTATATGGCTGTTTTTTGTTCCAGTACAGAGGCTTGAAGACTCTTTTTAAGAATAAAATTTTAAGTATTTAAAGGATGTAATTTCAGTCATAGATCACATAGCCAATTGGACCCAAAAGAACATAAATTTTCATCGAGTTATAATTATTTATTGCCACATTACTCCCTCAAATTATTTTAGTAAATCATGATTAAAACTTTCACTAGTGTGATCTTATCTCAAGGAGTTTATTTATCATACAAATAAGTACCCTTTAAAGAGGGAAAATGGGTTAAAGATGCTCATTAATTCAACAAAAGCTTATTAAAAATTTATATATGCCAAGTATAGTGCTTGGCTCTTTAAGAAAGCAAGCATTGTAAGAAAATCGGCTAATTTGCTTTTAAAAATTAACTATCTTAAAGCCAATTAGGCAAATGATCTAAATGATCTATTTGCTGAGTAACCAATTTGTCAATTTAGCTTTAAAAAAAGATTGTAGAAATATTTGCCGGCTTTTAATGGCCTCTTATATTAAAAATAAAATGAACCAGTAGTGTTGAATATCATATATTCATATGCAGCATGTGAATATGTAGCAATATACATACAAACTTACATGTCATGCACATACATACATAATTATGCAAACAAATTTTATCTGGTTAAATAGGCTAGTGTTAATGGAGGTGAGGCTTAATGGAAAGAACAACTATAATGGACCAGATAATTACTCTTGGTTAAGTAGAAACATAACATAGGATACGAGAGAATCAGAAAGATGGCTCAGAGAACAAAGACACTTGTCGCCAAGTCTAGTGCTCTGAGTTTGATCTCTGGTCTCTCTCACCAGGTAGAAAGACAGAACTGACCACTGTAAGTTGCCCTCTGATTGCCAAATCCTCACTTTGGCACATGTACCCTTCCCCCATCCTTCAAGAAATCAGGGCAGACTTTGGAACATGGATTCCCCCTTGGAGCAGATGAATGCTTTGAGCAGTGCCCTGAATAAGGGGTTTATTAAAGCATGAAGCTATATTGAGAAGTGTAAAAACAAACAAATTTGGGATTTTGCCATAATTTTACAAAAAAGATAAAGGTCTAACTGGGTGTGGTGGCACAGGCTGAGATAGAAGGATCTAGAGTTTGAGGCTAGCCAGGGCTATATAATAAGATTCCCCTCATCTCAAACACATACACATTATACACATCCTCTCTCTCTGTCACACACACACACACACACACACACACCACATATAAACACATATGTGTGTGTTCACACATATTGTTTTTATTATTTACATAATAAATACTATGTTTATTTCTAGGAAAAGTGGACAAGGAGGGAGAGGGATCTTTGGAATGAGGTGAAAGGGATGTTGGTGAAATGACAATGGCAAAGGAAGAGTGTTGAGAGTGTACAACATGTCATGGCATGGATGGCATGTCATGGAAGAAAAATATTTCTTCCTACGAGAGTGAAAGGTGAAAGGATGAAGAAAGAATTCTAAATGTCCTGGGAAAAATTTTAAAATTACAGAAAACTGAAAAGCATATGGATATATGGATGCATGCATACATTCTGAAATTGTTTAAAATTTTAGTTTTTATTCAATCACCATTCACACTTGATTTCACACTATTTTTTTGGTCAAACATGTGAGGTTAATTGCATCATGATGCTGGGGCCCTAAATGCTTCAGTATGCATGAGCATTCTTTCCCCCCCCCCCCCCCCCCCCCCCCCCCCAGCCTGTACCGCAAGCCCCTAGCCAAACACTTCCACCATGGCGTTTAGCACTTGATCCTTATTCAGCTCTCCTAAGCATCCTGTAAGAACCAAGTACTAGGGTGTGGAGTAGAAGGAGGAGGTGGGCAGTCAAAAGATCAAGAGTTTAGAACATTAGGAAGGTCGAAGACTAAAGAATACCGTTGGGGAGCACTCAGTAGGCGTGAGAACCACACAGTCCAGAAGGGGGAACTGGTGTTTCTTACTCTTCTGCTACCTGGCAGGCACCCTTATGGACACGACAGCATTACCCTGTTTCCCCAGCAAGTTCTCTTCAGAGATCTATCTACCACGTTAGGCTCTGACGAGAGTAAGAATACTGGCTCCAGCCACACTGCTAAGCTCTCACTCCCAGAGCCCAGCTGCTGAATGTCACTGTGCCACACTCTACTGGGACAGCTGGGCTAGTGCTAGCAAGGAAGGTATCAGTTGCTGTCAGTTATGTCTGCTCTGCCACAGACTCGGTGTTTGGGAAACTTTCAGCTGTCAGATAAAGTTTTATTTTTATCTTTGTCAACTGAAGGGATAGCATGATCCTGTGTAAAGAAAAGTGAATAGGGTTCATAGGTGGTCTTATAATTAATCTGTCTAAGACGATTAATGAGAACTGTAGGCAGGCAAATAAAAACATACAGCTCTAAAATTTAAAAGAAAGAAAATAAAGGTGGGAGTTCTCTCTGTGTCTCTCTGTGTCTCTCTCTGTCTCTCTGTCTCTCTCTGTCTCTCTCTGTCCTTCTCTGTCTCTCTGTCTCTCTCTCTGTCTCTCTCTATCTCTCTCTTTTGTGTGTGTGTGTGTGTGTGTGTGTGTGTGTGTGTGTGTGTGTGTGTGTGGTGTGGTGTGGTGTGTGTTTTGGTGTATGCCTGTGTATGTCTGTCTGTGAAATCCCAGAGGCGCCGCGGACGAGCTGGGGGCGGGGCAGGTGTTTCTGGCAGCCAGGTTCGCCCTGGCTTCTGGGGCGAGTCCCATGCGCGCAGAAGCAGCTCCCAGAGGCAAGCAAGCTTCAGCAACAGGCGGCTTTTGCAATCAAGCGGCTGCTGCAGACTGCAGCACCAGCTCTGCGATGGGACACCTGTGGCTCTCAGGGACATGGTTTCTCTTTGGGCTGCTTTGGTGTGCAGCAGATTCCCACACAGGTAACACAGTGGGGGGAAGGTCGGGAGCCAATCCAGAGACTCTGCTCTACTGGTCACAGGGAGGCGAGAGCACCTGCCATCTGCCCTGGCCAGAGAGCCTTCTGGGAACCTGGGGTCCTGGAAGGCATTCTTCTGACTCATACAGAGACAGTACCGAGAGAGTTTGAAACAGAGGTAGGAATCCAGAGAAAGACACCAATAGAGGTAAGGCTAGCTCGAGAAACCGCTCTCATAATTGTTGATCAGTGCTGAGGTTGAACTGAGGAAGTTTCTCACCTCCTTCCAGAGTGACATAATTTAAAACAAACAAACAAAAAACATGCAAAAGCGGCTGGTAAGGGGTGAAGGGGTGAGAGGCAGTAAGCACCACCTGAATTCCCCCTCTTCTTGCTCTCCTTGGGTCTCTTTCTCTACAGAAAGGAAAGCTTGTCCCAGAAGGTCAGGAATGGGTGGTTTGTGTTGTGGCGGGTGTCAGTCACTCCCAGGGTAAGCTGCCCAGTGTCTTCAAAGCAAGCCCCAGGAGGGGGCTGGAGAGAACGTGATAAGAAATTGGAGTTGTGTGCTGAGATAAGGAGAGGATGAACTTGAGATAGGAGAGGCAGCAATGTCTGGAGATAGGATCCAGCTCTCAGCAGAGAGATCCTCTCTTGGCTCTCTGGGGCAGGGACTGCAAGTAGGAATATAGTGTGACACACAGCAAACTCAAGATCTATGCTAACCTGAAGCTCACAGGCGTTGAGTCCAGGCGCCAAAGCCTCCGCTCTGCAGACGAGCTGCGGCTGCCCTAAGCAAGACCATGCTACAGGTTTCCAGGCAGCAATCAACTACTCAAACAAAAGTTCCTTCACCTTTTCCCAAAGATCCACTTCAAACAATAATCTTTGGGGATGTTCTTTGTGCCTTAAGGTTTTGTACTTACTCTCATAAATTGTTCTGCTTCTAGCTAAATTGCCTCTGCACACTCTAGGCAGAAAATAAAACACCTCTAGCTACTGAGCATCATCGTGTTTCTTAATCATGCTAAAGAATTACGTACAGTTCTCCAAAGAAGCCGCTGGCATTGCCCTGCTGGTCCAGCAGCTTCTTCTATTAGAACCTCCCTTCTATTTCTGGATGGTAGATCCATGCTAACTAGTTCATATTTGTCCTTCAAGATGGAATGGAGGAATCCCATTCTAGAAACCAAGGTGATCCCAGAAATATGAGGGAAGTGTTTCTTTCCAGGCCACCCAGGACCCCGTGCTCTTTCTGTCATTTTAGACTAAGCTAGACTTTAGGGAGGCTAGCACGAGTGTGCCCTTCTCTGTCTGCAGGAAGCTAAACTAGTCTGAAGAGTGGCTAAGTGGTCTTTTCACTACCACATCATTGGGACACTGGAAAGCTGTCAGGAACTATCGACCACTCCTAAAGTGATAAGGAACACTTTCTTCTTAAAATACAGCAACTGCCTTTGTTCCTCCTAGCACTGCACTTACATGCTAGTGCTAAGTAATAATCTATTTCTCCATGCAGGTGTTGCCAGTATTGTGTAAGCCACTGGTGCAGTTATGGATCTGTAGCTCAAGGAGCAGGACAGAAAGCTAAGGGTCTACTAGTGTGCTATAATACGGTAGATACAAGTGGTGAAGACCATTATGTTATTCTTATTCTTTGTAAACCCAGGAAAGTTCTCCACACAAAGCTAGTGAGGGTTGATTACATTTTTTAGAGTCCTTAAATCCCTGGTTGGGCATTAGTCACAGCACATTCACATCTTACATGAATGTGAAATGTGATGCTTGGAATGAAGCTCCTGATTACATCGCTACTATCATCCTTATGTGTTTTTCAGGTAGCTCTGAGACAATCCCCACAGTGACAGAAGTTATACCTAAATACGGCAGCATAAACGGAGCAACAAGACTGACCATCAAGGGAGAAGGTATGCCTGCCCGATGTGTGTCCAAGTGCAAGCACCAAGAAGGAGACGCTTTCCTCTTTTAATTTTCTGGCACCTGGTTCCACATTATTATTGCACATAACTTAGGGCTTTAAGTGTGGGCACTCTTCTCCTCTTAGAGTTTTATGGTTAACATAACTGCCCATGCAAAGCACAAGTCACTGGAATAGTCTTTGCACTTGGCCAGAGTGGCTGAATTCTTACTCCTTGATAGTAATTACTATTTATTTATTTGAACTAAATTTATTAATACATTCAATTAATAAAATTAATTAAAATTAATTAATATTAATTACAAACAAAAGCCAAACAACCCCACATCCATATCAACTTGATCCAATGAACTCTAATTATAATGGCTCATTTGATACTGAGAGATCTGGATTTAGTGGCTAAAGTAAAGAGAAAGGAATTTTTTTTCTTTTTTTTTTTTTTTTTAGTTAATTAGGTATTTTCTTTATTTACATGTAAATTTCTCCTTTCCCAGTTTCCCCTCCAAAAAATAAACAAACAAACAAACAAACAAAAACAACAAGAACAAACCCCTGTTGCCTCCCCCCTCCCCATGTCTGCCACCTCACCCTCTCCCATTTATTGGCCCTGGCATTCCCCTACACTGGGGCACAGAACCTTCACAAGGCCGTGGTCCTCTCCTCCTATTGATGATCGAATTTGCAATCCTCTACTATACGCATGCTGCCAGAACAATCAGTCCCACCATGTATAGCCCTTGGTTGGTGGTTGAGTCCCTGGGAGCTCTGAGGGTACTAGTTAGTTCATATTGTTGTTCGTCCTAAGGGGCTGCAAACCCTTCCACTCCATACGTCCGAGAAAGGAATTTCTTTAATCCAACTCTTCAGTTCTTTCCCTTATTCCCCGCTGGCCTGGTGATTTTACTCATTCAGTTCGTAGTTGAAATGCAACATGCTAGGGGTTGGAAAGGTCAGATGTTGATAGAGAAATAGATGTTAATGAAAGTTGTTAGATAACAGAAAGCAAAATTCTGGCTCCGTCCGCTGCCGTGTAAGTGCTATCACACGCTGTATCAAGACATGAGTTATGTATGATGCTCCCTCCTCCCGGTCTCAGAATGAAAGTATAGATGGTAGATAGATTTAAAGTGCGCCTCCTCTCAGGAGGAGATAAATGCATGGTGCTGTCAGCCATGAGGCTTTTGTAATACAAATGGTAGCAGCACTCAGACACTACAAGTTTTGAAGAACATGAAAGAAACACTTAAAAAAAAAAAAAGAAACATAAACAAAAACTGTTTGGTTTTTAAATAAACCTTTGGAGTCAGAAGTTGGCATAGGGAAATAGTTCTTCTGTCATATATATTAAAATGTATTTGATTACTTGTAACATTTCTATAAAATTCAACACCTCCATGACATGCTTAAAACCGAATAATCTGTTCCTACGTAAACAATACACACAGTGCCCTTTTTTGTGTGTAATTAAGAGTGGAAAATTATGTATTTGTTAATTTTTTTTAGACATCTTAATCTTATCTACTTTATATTGTAAAATGCCAGTGAGATGATGTACTTGGAAGCTATGAGGTTTTCATCAGAAATTTAAATGCCAGAAGAGGAAAGTTCAAGTTAAAAAAAAACAAAAACAAAAAACAACAAAAACCAAGACACCCAAACATTTCCTGCTGCCTTCAAATGTGAACTTCTGGCGTAGGAACCACCACCACGGTTTAGCTACACAGAACCAGACGCAGCTGCTTAGGAGTTTTCAGAGGGAACCATTCCTTAGTTGTAATCTTTGCCCTTTTGTGACCCTTTTGTGACCTTTGAGGCAATTGGGCTCAGACTTCTCTGTGATGAAAGTGTTAGGGTACATTTTACCTTTTCCTTCTGATCCCTGCTTTCTGATTACTTTTGCTAGAGTGTAGATGAGTTAGATCCCATCTGAATTGGAGACACCCCAACCCACCTTTATGTCTTTCCCTTTCTGCTTTAATCACACGCTGTAGCCAACTCATACTGTGTTGGTGTGTGTCTTCCTTTTCAAGCTCAGGATAGATGTTTCTACTATTTTGTAAAAGCAGTATTTAGCCTGGTGGATGTCAGTAGCTGGGAGCAGGTGAAAGGATGGGCATTGGACAAAGCTTTAGTTATGAGACATGAGTATGATCTAGAGCATGTCCTAGTGTGTTGTATAACAGCGTCTTACTGGTGATGATTTGACTTGCATACTAAAATTGTGCTAAGGGAGAAGATTTTATGTGAAGCGTTATTATTGTGATTTTTATAAAAATGAGTGAAAGGACCTAGGAAGAAACACTTGGAGCTGATGAATATGTTTGTGGAAGTGGGTGTGTTTTAAGTCCCTATGCTGATTAAATTGTATATAGTCCATTAAGGATAATAATGTAGGTTAATCATACTTCAGTACTATAGTTTTAAACAAAAATGTAAATTTAATATATGGTTTTGGGTATCTGTGATGCACATGGCATTTGTATGAAGCAATGATAATGAACCTGCACACCAAAACTCATGAATTATTATTTTATTTTATAAAACTCATTATGCAAAAGTAAGACATTTGAGAAAGTATTGATTCAGAAATTGAATTCTCTGTGATTATGCCCACAAAAAATTGATTACTGACCCTTCACAGTATCCAAATGACTCTAGGCTCTTAAGAGGCAAAGTTTTTTATGGATTATTTTGTTCAAAAGGCTGTACTTAAAGTTGGAGGTTTGTGTAGCGCAGTGATGGTTTGCTTGAGCAGCATACCTGAGATTCCCCAAGCACTGAAGGAAAAAATGGAAGAAAATACAACTGGGTTGTTTTTGAGGGGCCATAGATATATTACAATTATGGTGTCAAGCCAATGATGTCATAGAAGTATCTGCCCTTCTATGGTGACTGAGTTGAAAACAGGGGTGGTCATTTGAGTAGTCTTGGTGTATCCACAACTGCATTGATTTTGTTGCTTTCAAGTTATATTTTATGCTATTTGATTCTTTTCCCAGCTTAGTTATCATGTCTCTATTTTAAAAAGATGGGAGGCTTTGGTTAACTTTTCTATTTCTCTATGATAATAGCTGGCACACAAACCGTGTTGAATTGTTCAGTCATATTACTCTTTATATTTTGGAAAAGATATGGGATTTGGTTCAGTCCAACTGGCTTTTAATCTGACTTTACATTGGAGCTAGTTAATTCTGCAACCATTGACTTTCTCATCAATGAAGTGGGTATTTTTTTCAAGTTGCTGGCTCTCATGACTTTGGAACAGAGTGACACAATCAATAGTCCATGCTCTACCCATTGAGCTTTGATTTTGATGATTGTCATTTCTTTGGAGTTCGAATTGAATTTGTAACATGCAGAAGGGCTGCTGGAAACTAAAGAATGAAAAGTTTTGCTTGTGATATGCTTCAGGATGTGACGTGTATGTTAGATACATACTATCTCAATAATAGCTCAACACAGCTCTGTACTTGGGCATCCTGAAGACAAGTGCAATATACCAAAATAATACTAATGAGTGATGGTATTGCTTTGACCTTAAAAGTAGCTATAATATCAAACATGAATATGTGAAGCTGTCCAAGGAAAACCATAGAAAAATATGAGGAAAATAAGATTGTTTTTATTCTTCCTACCATTCCTTTGCAACTTTCCTCCCCATGGTTTTATGATATTGAAGGGCGTCTCCCTTTAATGTCAGCTTTGCAAACCTGAAAAACCAAAACAGCCTACACTGTGCATGACAACAGCCAGTTTAATCAACAGTGCCGTTTACCACGATAGTAGTGTGGGTGTTACCTCTGGATTGCTGCTATCAGTAGAGCCAGCTCCGTGTGCCTGGCAATTCTTGTCTCCAGTTTTTCTTCAAAAGTAAAAAACACATCAATATGTAAGGAATTTCCATCCGAAGCCTCATCCTTTCTGTTTCCAGGGCACACCCAACCCTTCCTGTAATTGTGTGCTTTGGAAAACTTCCAGGGGTGTCAGCTTTTTACCCAAATGACTTATTTAAAGTGAACTTAGAAATAATTTTACCAAATAATCTGTTTGAACTCTTTTTTTATTCCTTGGGATTAGCTTAGAATAATGAAGACATATTCTATACTTTTTCAGCATTTATTTATTTATTTTATTAGATATTTTCTTTATTTACATGTAAATTTCTCCTTTCCCAGTTTCCCCTCAAAAAAACAAACAAACGAACAAACAAACAAAAACAACAAGAACAAACCCCTGTTGCTTCCTCCCTCCCCATGCTTGCCACCCCACCCTCTCCCACTTATTGGCCCTGGTATTCCCCTACACTGGGGCATAGAACTTTCACAGGGCCGAGGGCCTCTCCTCCCATTGATGATCGAATTTGCAATCCTCTACTATACACATCAGCATTTATTTTTATTTATTTATTTTCTGCTCATTTTTGCCTTGCTTGCTTACCTGTCTGTGCATCACGTGTGCCTATAACCATGGAAGCCAGAAAGGGTTTCAGATCTCATGGAACTGGAGTTACAGGTGGTTGTGAGCTGCCATGTGGATGCTGGGAACCAAAGCCAGGTCCTTCAGAAGAGCAGTTAGTTTTCTTAGCTATCAAACCATCTCTCTAGTCTCATTATCCATGTTTCTAAGGCTAAATATATAATTAAAATGTTTAAAAGTCTTTCTGACTTTTGTCATATTATCCCTGTGGTTTTTCTTGAACATCTTCACATATGCATGTTTGAGATTATAGCTACTTCTAAGGGAAAGCCAGTATCATCATTTGTTAGCATTATGGTTGGATGTTGCCCTTGTCTTCAGAATGCTAAAATGCAGACCTGCGCTCACCTATCATTGATACAACATGTACCTAATATAAAAATAAACACATGTGTTACATCCTGAGCATATCACAAGTAAAACTTTCCATTCTTTAGTTTCCAGCAGCCCTCCTGCACAGCACAAACTCAATGTGAACTCCAAAGATAAGCAGAAGTTGGCAGAAGCAAATGAGTGCGTTTGCAAGTGCTCCACTTGTACTTTTCATGGATTTTCCCCCACAATTTTTTTTTTTTAGTAACTGCCTTTATAGTTTTAAAACTTTAAGTCAAATGATAGTATTTTTTACATGCAAGATCTAGAGTTGCAGTTTTGTTTATCTATGCTGAAGAAGCAGTTTGATTAATGTTTCAGTGTTGAGAAATAAGGTCTTTCTCTATCCTTTGCTGAGTTTCTTCTTTCTTTCATTACGCATGCAAGAAAGGAGAGGAATTGAAACATGGGCAATGGTAGGATTTAAATTTGGAAACAAGTAATCGAGTGTGCTGGATCCTGTGTTACTTTTAAAAGGGATGTTAACCCTGGACCTAAATATTAGAACTTTCATGACTGACAGCAGGTAACAAGTGAACTCCTGGATATCTATGGAGCTGGTACCAGGGTAAGAACTATACACACTACTTAACATTTCAGACAGTCCAACAGCAGAGACAATGGGGATTTTTCTGATGAAGAGAATAAGAGAGTTTATAGTTAAACTTAAAGTCAATGTGGCAAGAAGTGTTGCCTTTGGGACTCCAGACCAGGGGCTCACAGTTCTATGAAAAGGCATGATCACAGACCTGAGCTTTACCTAAGCGAGAGGCCAGGGGCTTTGGGGAATGATGGGAACCCAAAACAACGAAGTCTTGCTATGTTAAACTAGGCAGTATTGCATACATGTTATCTAGTGGACCTTTGTAAAACAATGAAAATGTGCAGTGATTTAACAGTGAGTCACACCATACCATTCTGGATATACTTATTTTTCCTAATATTAATTTGTATAATTAACAGAATATTTGTGTCACAGTGTCATTTATATTATTAAGAACATTGATATACACAGAAATTAAAGTTTATTGACCTTTCAGGGTTTATCATTGGTTTTTCATGGTCTTTGATAATTGATACTATGTTATTGTTCAGGAATATAGTCTGAAAATAATTATTTTATAAAATGTAAGCAACTTATAAATATTCATGAATTAAATGTTTCAGTATAAAATAAAATTTGGGTAATTTCAAAATCAGTATAAGACAAAACTTTACTATATCAATAAATGTATATATTTTTAAAATTCAAAATTTAATGATTTTAGATTTTAAGTAATCTGGACAAAATTGTAAGAAATTAAATTTTTGCAACAATTACACCTTAGGTAATTTCATAAATGTATATGATTTACATTTATACTAGAATAATAGTAAGTTTATTTTTATAACTTTAAATTATTCAAAGAACATTTAAAGATGTATTTTAATTAATCAACTATTATTTAAAATCATTCTTATTTACTGATTTCATCTCTTAGGTTTCTTCAGATCTTAATATTATTTAACATCATGAACTATTTTATGCATCCTCTCCCACAGATTACAACATGGATTAAACTGAACTAAGTAGAAATTACCAGTATTTATTAGCTTGATTTTGTACTCAAGCATTTTGAGTACACGATCAGGAATTATTCATTCTGTGTATGATGAAGAAGTAGTGATGTTTTGATTAGTGATAATGGGGAGGAGTGAATCTAGAATTCATGGCACTTGGGGGTCTCCACTCTTGGCTTCCATGTCTAATAAGGGTAACTGCAGCCATAGGACTCATCAAAAAGAAGACAATTAATGACTTCTGACTCCTGAGAGATGAAGGCTGCTGTTACACTGTTAGCTTCAGCACAGAGTAATGAGATACAGCTATGAAGGGTATCAAGAAAGAGACATGATCAATATTAATTACAGACTGGAGACCAGCAAGTAGCCATGAGCCTGTAGTTTACCCTTGTAACTCTCTTGTAGTCAATGTTTAGTAGCTTTTAGCTGCCTGTATTTTTCAATACTTAGAAATGAACTGTGTTTAAAATATAGAGCACAAAACAAGGCTTGGTGGCTCATACTTCTAAATTCCACCACTCATTTAACTCAAGCACAAGAATTAGGAGTTCAAGGCCAGCCTGGATGTATGAGACCCTTCATTTAAAAAGAGAAGAAAAGAAAAAGGAAAAGAAAGAAAAGAAAATATAGAGCATAGCAGAGGGGGTGGGATGGTGAGCAGGGGAGTGGGGAGGGAACAGGGGTTTGTTTTAGTTTTTGTTTATTTTACTTTATTTCTTTTTTGTTTTTGGAGGGGAACCTGGGAAAGGAGATATTGTAAATAAAGAAAACATCTAATAAAAAATAGAAAAAAAAAAGGAATATCTCTACTTGGTCCTTTTTTTCTTAAAGTTACCTTTACATATTCTTGTTCTTGCTTTTGTTTCTAATGTTAACTTCCCCAAATAGGTTCCTGTATACTTTGGTCTGTGTGTCTGTCTTCATTCTCAATGTTCCCACATGTCTTTGTTGTGTCAAAGGGCTTCTCTAATAAAATTAAGTAGAATATTGGAATCTATATAGTATGCCCACAGGAAGCTTCAATATACAGGATTGTGGACTAAATACATGAAAGAAAGTGTCATCTCTCTCCTTCCCCCTCCCTCTCTACCTTATGTGTATTTTAACAAAAAACATCTCATGAATAAGTTAATTCACTGCCATTATTTATTTTCTCAGATAGTATTAACATAGTAAGAAATATGAAATAAGTCTAATATCCTTCAATACTATCACTATTACATTATGAATGGTTCTGTGCTGGGTTATAACTGTCAGAGCTCATGAAATAGAATGTAATTAATGATAGTTTTATTGCTTTTACAGGTTTTTCTCAAGCAAGTCAGTTCAACTATGGAGCTGACAGTACTGAACTGGGAAACCATGTGCAATTAGTTTCTGCTCTCCAGTCAATTACTTGTGATGTGGAAAAAGATTCAAGTCATTCAAGTCAAATTACATGCTATACTAGGTCTGTTTAAATGTACCTTTAATAACCTTAGTTTCTTCATGTCAGAGGTCAGTCATGTATATTGGTATTTTAACAATTTGATCATGGTGCCTATCACAGGTAATAGCTCTGGTTACCAGTCATTATATTTGATTTCATCATCTCGATATTAGTTTATACCTTTGTTATGGTTGATCATAATGCTCTTTATACCCAAGGACACCATTCTACTGTTATTGACACTATCATTTTATCATGATTGGGCTCTTCTAAAAGATTAATGGCTACTATTAATTGATAATGATGTGCCTCAAAATATTCAAATCATGTTTTCCTGTTCAGTTTGATTTTTAGCCTTATTCCAACCTTCATATTCTTACTACAATTAAAAATAATCATTTTATATGGTAACATTTCAAGTTCTTTGATATCAGTTCAAATTGATTTCTATTATTAACAATTTGAGAAGCATTAAGCGATTTTAAAATGCAACCTTTAATACTAACTTAAACACATGCTCCCAAGGGCTTTATCTTCATTAGGCTTGCCGCCTGCTTGGTGGCTGTAGAATCTCTACTTAAGGGGAGACTTGATGAACAGCTTTTAAAAAGCACGCATAGTGCAGCATAACTGAGTGTACCATAGTGGGCACACTCAGCATGATTATTATTGCTTGTTGAGGTATCATTTATTTTGAATTTTAATAAAAACTCATATGCATCCCCACAATAAGCATTTGTCGCATGATAGTATAATTTGCAATGCATAGAGTATTCATAATGAAGTCATTTTTGCAATATAAAAACGGGAGTTACAATAGATCCATTAGGAGTTGAGACTTTATTTCAATAATGATGTAGACTGGAGCAGTGGTTCTCATTGTTGCTATATGCTGAATAAAAGTTACTTTGTGTGTCACGTGCTCTTCAATTACTTTCTAGAGCAATGCCAGAAGACACCTACTCTATTAGAGTCAGTGTGGATGGGGTGCCAGTTGCAGAAAATAACACGTGCAAAGGGGTCGCCAACAGCTGGGCGTGCAGTTTCAGTGTATGTAAGATCTTTTCATTGCCAATAAATGAGTTTATGTCTCTCTCACAATACTGGACTTTCAGTTTTTAGTTCTATAGATTGTTATTCATTTCCACTTTCAAATATATGTTAGCAAGAATTTTCCACTTTAGTTGTCTTCTATAGTAACACAACTTCCTTTGCTTTTGGTTTGCTTTCCCCTCTTTTACATTAATTTTTCTTTTTAAGATTTATTTCTTTATAAATGTGAGTACACTATTGCTGTCTTCAGATACACAAGAAGAGGGCATCAGATCCCATTATAGATGGTTGTGAGCCACCATGTGGTTGCTGGGAATTGAATTCAGCACCTCTGGAAAAGCAGTCAGTGCTCTTAAACTCTGAGCCATCTCTCCAGCCCTTTTTTTGTTTGTTTTGTTTTGTGTTGTTGTTTTTAAGACTTGTTTATTTATTTATGTATGGACATTAGTTTTATCAATAAATTAAATTCTCACATCATCAACTGATTTTCCTTTTGGTCACTTATTTCTACCCTTCTCATTTCTGCTCTCTCTCTCTCTTTTCTTTCTTTCAAGGGAAAAACATTAAATAATAATGTTAACTATTCTTCCTTGTGCTGGGCAGTGGTGGCGCACGCCTTTAATCCCAGCACTTGGGAGGCAGAGGCAGGCGGATTTCTGAGTTCGAGGCCAGCCTGGTCTACAGAGTGAGTTTCAGGACAGCTAGGGCTATACAGAGAAACCCTGTCTCAAAAAAAAAAAAAAAAGCCAAAACAAACAAGCAAACAAACAAACAAAACAACCTATTCTTCCTTGTATATAATTGCTAAGGTAATGAGCATCTCAAATTTAGGTTTTTGTAAGTAATGGTACTATGAAATATATTTCTTCAAATATTGTCTTATATACTTTTTAACTTTGCACTTAGGTTTCAGTTGTTTTTTTAATTGAATATTAACATGCCCCAGTGCTACTTAGGATGGCCAATTTTATCCATTAGCTCTTCCGTTTATCTAATCAATATTAATTTTGTTTTTTAGATACCAGTATTTGTCTTTTTCATTAGCTATCTCCTATTTTGCTTTTTAAAAGAAATGACATGTTTATTTGAATAATTATTCCTAATAATCAATATATTATTTACTGTATGCCTGACAGTGTTCTAAATATTTTGTGATTTTTAACTTTTAACTCATAACAATCTTGTAATTAGATGCTCATATTATTATCACTAAAATTGATGTATAGAAAAATTTTATTACTTCCAGGAAATTACATAGTGAGTTGTTGAGTTTAGATTTCAATTTAGACCACTGACTCTGTCCCCTTCTTCATGGATGTATGTAAGCATGCCTGAAAAGTAGGTATTTGTTCTAAACTGATACAGTAACAAGCCATCATACCAGTGACTTGCTCTACAATCTCCAATCCACAGCTCTGTAGATGAGAAGTGTGGTGCAGGTCTAAGCTGTCAAGATGCCTAAGAGGGGAATTTTATCCTGAAAATCTTTACTGGAGTGTTCTTGTGATTTAGCTTATACTTCTTAAAAAGGGACAATATCTTGAAATGCAAGACAGTTTTTAGAGAATAAAGACAAGGCCTTGGAAAAGACAGATGATGCCCTGAACTTCATTTCTTAAATGAGAAACTATTTTGACAATCAGATTATGGGTAATATTGATGTATATTATTGACATATATATAATATGTATTATAATAATCAGACTTTGTCATGAAATTAGAGTCAATATAGGGGAAGAGATGTTAATTGACATTATTATCAATATTTACAGACGAAAAGTTTTAGAACCCCCACAATAAGGAGCATCACACCTTCATCTGGGACTCCAGGTCTGTTCCACATCAGTTGAAATGTTTTGGGTTTTGTACCAGTTCATTTATTTTTAGCATATAAAAGTATACTTAATCTATAAATATTATTTTTCTGATTACAAAAATAATGACTAACTTAAAAATTAATTTCAAGGGGTGAATCTTAATCACAAATAATGTGTTTTTCCTTATCAGAGATTTAGCTAGTATCTAGTGTTCATTATGATAACATGAGCTTATCAATTTATAATCTTGGAGAACTATGTGAGAATGCCATTTTCTTCAGCCTGAACTAATGAAAGCCTTAATTGTTGTCAAGAATTTTGTGTCAGGCATGGTTGCATATACTTGTAAGTCCAGAACTCAGGAGGTCGAAGCAGGAGTTATCCAACACACACTGACAGTTTGTTTTAAAAAATAAAAATACAAAATTAACTGGTTTTAAATCTTCCTCTTTTCTTTGATATATGTCATCAAATTTATCTAAGGTT
Source organism: Montemys delectorum (assembly GCA_019843815.1). Taxonomy (NCBI): domain Eukaryota; kingdom Metazoa; phylum Chordata; class Mammalia; order Rodentia; family Muridae; genus Montemys; species Montemys delectorum. Next base: position 50,807 of record JADRCD010238257.1, read on the forward strand.
TACTTTTCATTGTGTTCTCTTAAATATTGTTTATTTATTTGGCTTTTTAAAATATTTTGAGGAAATATTTTGCTATGTACCCCTGCTTGGGCTAAAACTAGCTTTGTAGGACAGGCGGGGCCTGAAATTACCGCAGTCCTCCTGTTTCTGCCTCACTAGCGCAGGAAGCCCAGGTTAGAGGCACCACACCAGCTTCCTGACCTGCTTTAAAGGTAGTCATGTTTTTCCTACGAGGAGTTTTTTGTTTCAACGATATAAAAGTTCATACTTGACATATATGTGGAAAATATATTTTGAATGTATAATTTACTTTAAACTTTAATTAACAGTTATACTGTAAAGTAATTTTCAATTTTGTTATCCAATCTATAGATTTT
>JADRCD010238258.1:0-43213 GCA_019843815.1 Montemys delectorum
AGAGAGAGAGAGAGAGAGAGAGAGAGAGAGAGAGAGAGATCAAAGGAAGTAATATTAAGACTGATTTTTGGGAGGGAAAGAAGTTAATTCACATAGATGCTTTCTCTGAAAGTCTTACTACATCATTATTCTGACTCATGGGATTCAATGATTTGGATGCTATTGTTAATAATTCATGTTCTTTTCTTCTTTCCACCACCCCCTCCCTTTACTTTTTGACAGGGTCTTAGATATCCCAGGCTGGCCTTGAACTTGCCATTTATTGGAGGACGACCTTGAACTTCTGATCTTTCTAATCTCTACCTTCTTAGTGTTGGGATTACAAAATTAATATACTTCTTTAAATAATCATTGTGCTAAAGGAGCTTGTGGAATGTATGCACCTCTCATTGAGCTTCCCTACTAAGAACGGAGAACCGCGAGAAATGTTTTGGAAACAAATAGAAAACTGGTTGATAGTCTCAAGGCAGACTGCAATTTTACCAGGTGGACACAATACATCTTAGTAGAATCGATGTTAGACTATCAACAAGCAATTTCTTCTCCCTCAGCCCTAAAGCCTTCCTAGCCTCTGACTCGATCTCCTACACCAAGGGGCTGTGGGCTCAGTAGTCCCAGTAGCCAAGGGAAGGAAATGCCTGCTCACCTTTGCTGTGCTTGGAACAACTGCTCCACATCAAAGAAGTGACTCACTCCGCCCCCTTGCCAGACCTGAGCTTACTTCCTACCTCCCACCACCCTTTATTGGCTGAGCTGCTGTTTGGCTTGAGGGGCCTCCACCAGCAAGTCTGGCTTTGTGGTGTCTGGCACGCTCACCTCCCTGAATGACAAGGCTTCCTGAGGTGGGTTGTTTTGCAGGTTAGAACCTGAAGGTGACCACTGCTCCACCTGACCTCTGGTTCAAGTTATATAATTTAACACCAGGAAGCTGGGGCTCATACCGTCTCTCCTTGACCACACAAAAGGAAATGGAATAATTTGTGTCTGTACTCTTCTTAAAAGTAAACACAAACAAGTTATGAGTTAACCTGAAAGGGTGTGAGTGTCTGCTTTCATTGGTTTTGGAGAGACACATTGCTATTGAGAATTCCACAAGCCACCAGATTTTAATGAGTTCAGCAAGCACTCACACAGTATGGGGCAGGTGGTGGGTGCTCAGAAACCATTTATGCCTGAGGAATATGCTTTTGTTTCCTGCATGGAAACCACGTAAAGAAATAATTTCACATTTCGTAGAAATGAATCCATATTTATTTTAATAAGAGTCCATCATGAGATCAATAATAGATGAAGTGTAGAAGTGGAAAATCGAGGGTCTCCGACTTATTACAAACCTGGGGCAGCTCACGTTTTAATCAAATTAATGTAGCTTGGTGCTAAAGGCACCTGGAATCAGATCAACTGTTCCAGAATCGCTTACTAGCAACATGACTGTTCAAGCTTGGTTTCTCTAATCTTCTATTTGGTCATTAAAATAGAGTTAATAGTGACCATTTCTTAAGCTTAAAACAATGTAAATAAATGTTTTAAATGCAGATTATTTCCTAATTTGGAAAAAGAAGAGAATAAAACATGCCCCATTCTGCAGCTCAGAGATGGTGCAGAGCAGGTCAAGTGATATGAAAAGACTTTATCTAACTTCTTCTTGGCCATTGCATCTTTCTTCTCCTTTGAATATGGTCTTTGCTGCTCTTATGTTCTGGTACACTCCTTGACTATTTGCATATAGGGTTTTGCAGAGCAGCATTCAAAGAGCTTGTAGCACACACTTCCTTCTAGTAATGGTCAGAATGGCAACCTGCTTATGCTTGGCTACATACTCTTTAAATACATTGCATTTAAATGTGCACTTTGCTTAGCTATTTAGAATATAGCGCTATCACTAGTAGTTTAGTAAACTTCTCAATGCTGATAAATGCTAATATCACACCCCTCTAGGATTATGTCGACAGTTACATGGACTGCTCATGTTAGAGACCAGTTTGCCTCTTGCTAGGTCTTTCCTTCCAGACAACCTGGCATTTCTTTCTTTCTTTTTTTCCTGGCCTGTCACACTGATTAATAATGCTGTTGGGGAATTTGGAGAAGAGGTGGTGTGAATGAGTTTATGTATTATCCAGATTACCTCATGATTACTCACAGTTAACTGGAAATTTTCCAACCCTTTCCTCTTGATCTTAGCTTCCAGGGCGATTTGACCTGCCATCAAAGCCCGTTTGGATAGAGCACACTTAAGGACTGGTTTGTCAAAAAAAAAAAAAAAAAAAAAAAGAAAGAAAGAAAGAAAGAAAGAAAAAAGAAAAAGAAAAGAAAAAGGAAATGGAAACTATTAGTGGGAAGATCAGCTCAGCTTCTACACCAAGTCTATCATGGGAGTATCCGAGAGGAACCACAGAGAATCCCAGACCTCTGTCTATATATTATACAGCAGTGTTGACTGCAATGCTACTCACTCAGACTCCCCAGGAGAAGCAAATCGGCAGCTGCTAGTTATTTCTTTTCTTTCGGAAATATTCCAAAGAGCAAATATTCGGAGAAATCAAAAGATTTTTCTTCAGGGGTCTGCCATTATCCCACAAGGTAGCATTAGAGAAAACGGCAAACGAGTGCTTTGGACGTAGCAGGGAGTTTTCTTTGACTATTTAGAGAAAAGGTATTTGCAACCCAACAAACATTTAGGACTATCCCACACACAGTGATTTTAAGAATTAGAAGAGAAAAACAGTGCTTGCATCATAACAAGGACTCATATTACATTTTACTTTCTACTTTTTAAAGTTGGATTGTTTGTGTTTGTGGTTGTGTGTGTGTGTGTGTGTGTGTGTGTGTGTGTGTGTGTGAGAGAGAGAGAGAGAGAGAGAGAGAGAGAGAGAGAGAGAGAGAGAGAGAGATTCATCTTATTCCTAATAGTTTACTAAAATTTCAGGGAAATTGGATACAACAAAAAAGAGAAATGAAGCTAAAATACCTTATTATTATAATTGGACACATTTACACATTTTTCTGAAGATTACAAAGCTTAGAAAATTGCCCATGCTAGTACTTACTAATTCAATCTATCTCTTAAAACTCTGACTAATGGGTCAGTTTTTTGTTTTTGGTTTTGGTTTTTCGAAACAGGGTTCTCTGTATAGCCCTGGCTGTCCTGGAACTCATTCTATAGACCAGGCTGGCCTCGAACTCAGAAATTCACCAGCCTCTTCCTCCCAGGTGCTGGGATTAAAGGCGTGTGCCATCACCGCCCGGCATTGGTCAGTTTTTTAAGGACTGATTTTATTTTTATTAATATGGAAAACTTCATTCATTTAGAGGTAAGCTGTCTTAATTAAAAGTCCAGTAGTGGGATTGGCTGTGTCAGCATAGGTAAGGAGTGAAGAGGGTTAACAGGTTACCTAGACAGTTTGACCAGAGAAGATAGCAGTATGGCTCAGTCTTCCACATTTTGAGGTCAGTGTTATTTGCCAGCCCTGCCTGGGTAATTACATCAGATTTCCACACCCATGGCTGTGTGGACAGAGAGAAGGTTTTTTAGCTCATGCAAGAAGGTTAAGGAAGTCTGACTTGCATAATTGGTGTTCTGTCTTGAAAACATCCATCCATGAGTGCTTAGGTGGGTAATATGCCTGAACTTGCCTTTCAGAGTTTCCTGTGCTGGTTAATACTCGCCATCCATGACTGTGACATTTTTGACACTGCATAAATGCAAAACCTTCTTCAGGTTCTTTTCTCTCACCCTCCACATTTTAAAAATTTCTTCTAAATGATTTTCATAAAATCATATAATACTGGATGCTACTGATACTTCTAGTATTTCTTACCTTTATTAATTTTATAGTACATATTGAGTTATTGAATTTTAAAATAAACTTTCCTTTATATAAAACCCAAATTACTCACTTTAGATACCTTTTAAAAGGTATATTCAAGGTTGTGGGTTCAGTGATTGATTATTTTTCCTGATAATAAATTAAGTGTTTACGTGTACCTACTCAAATCATATAATTTAACTTCACGAAGTGCTGTTATTGACTAGACTTTAAACTTGCAGCAAAGTGTACCAAGTTTTCTACAGGCAGATAGAGTTGATGGCTGAAACCATGCTTTTAGACCCTTAAATCCAAGTCTCTCTCACAAACTAAACTGATTAGGTTGGGCATCTATTTGGTAAAATAATAAGAAATCTTGACTTAATAAAATCTTCCAGAAAAAGCGTCAATTGAGAAGCAACCCAAACATCCTATGTTCTTATTTAGGTCTTCTTTTATTAATCTTAAATGTCTAGCAGGACATACATGCTTCAGGACAATGGTTCTCAGCCGAAGTAGTCATACAGGGGTTCTCAAAGACTTCCCAAAGCCATGTATAGTGTTAAGAATGTTGTAGAAAAATGAATTTCCCCTGAATTTGTGGGAAATGCTTTCCTTTTTAAGAATAGTATCTTGCTGCCATAAAAAGAAAGTTTTACCACGCCCTTGGAGTCTGGTTTGGATGCCTTTCCCCAGAGTGGGCCACCAGCAGTGACACTGAGTGTACAGGTGAGTGACACTACTGTACAACTGCCTCTGTAGGTGTGGAAAGTGGAAGAACTTCATGTCTGCGGTCCACTCTTTGCTTTTCACACAAATGAATGTATACTGAACAGTTTTCAGCTTATAGACCTTCAAAAATTTTTTTTTTGCATGGAAGGTGAACATGTAATTTGGGATACAAAAATTGTGCAAAGTTCTAAGGGTTGTGTCACAACTATAATAAAACACCTCTACTTTTATCTATGAAGGGATATTTTAGCATTTACGTCAATTAAAACACATAGTGTTAATTGCTGTCCTCATAGATCAGTGCCTTGTTCAGCCATCAGAGAAGTTATCTCCCACAGCGTATGGGAGAAAATACAGACCCAGAGCCAGACATTACACAGAACATGAGAGACCTTGGAACATTCAGCACTAAATGAATTACCTCTATCAAATTCTTCCCCTCAGAGCTCAGGAAATCCATGGAAGAGGATGCAGAGAAAGTCTAAGAGCCAGAGGGGATGGAGGACATTAAGGAACAGGTTCTCTAAATCAACATGAATAAAGCTCATATGTACAGGTCTGTGCCAGCTCCTCTGTGTATATATTGTGGCTTCCATTTGAGTGTTTTTATGGGATTCCTGAGTGTACAAACCAATGGATGATTCATTCTTGTGCCTTCTCGGGCTCTTTTCTGTCTTTTGGCTTGTCCTGTTCAACTTTGATGTGATACTTACTCTTTTTTTTTTTTTTTTAAGATTTATTTATTTTATGTATATAAGTACACTTTAGTTGTCTTCAGACACACCAGAAGAGGGCATCAGATCCTATTACAGATGGTTGTAAACCACCATGTGGTTGCTTGGAATTGAACTCAGGACCTCTGGAAGAGCAGTCAGTGCTCTTAACCTCTGAGCCATCTCTCCAGCCCGATACTTACTCTTTTATCTTATATTTTATTTTGTTTTATTTTAATATTATCTCATAGTAACCTGTTCTTTTCTAACATGAGACAAAGGGAGAGACAAATGGGAAGGGAGGTAGGAAGGAACAGGGAGTAGAGAAAAAGGAAGCTGCGATCAGGATATATTATGTGAAGAGAAAAAAATTTATTTTCAATAAAAGAGAAATATTTGAAAATTTAAAAAGAATAAAAGAATAGAATTAATTCTAAATTTTAACTTATTCTAGCAATAAATAATGTTCACACACAGACCTATACAGAGAAAATGCCCAGGCCCATCATCTTCTTGAGATATTTTCAGCATTTGTTTTCATTTATTTATCAATGTTTCATATTTATGTGATTATACTAAGCATGATCCAGTCTTATAATGTATTTGCTACGCAATTTACTAATAAAAATTATAAAATACCTCATGATAAATATTTTTAACATTGAGAAACTATTGGAAAATTTTAAAACTAAATTCATTTATATTCTTGCTGTAGAAATATATAATTAGGGCCACCAACTGATGTCATTCAAAAATAAAATAATATTATGCAAATAAATTTATATCAAACTAACATAAAATCTAATGAACTAAAAAATAAGAGGAAGATAACATCCCAATTCTATGGAAGATCTCATTTCTCAATTTCTGTCTTTAAGATTATTGATCTTAAATCAATAATCAAATCATTTTGTTGTCTAAATTTTACAGCAGGAGTTTAGAATTGTAGAATAATTTCATTCAAGAAGATTAATATTAAAATAACCTTTATTTTACTATGAAGACAACGACATAGGTGGTAAATTTGTTAGTTATAGCTTAGCTGTTCTGCAGAGGCTTGTGTTCTTCAAGCCATCATGCCGAACATAAAAAAAAAAAAAAAATACAGCCATACCAGAAAATGTAAAACAATTTGAAAATCAACGAAATAATGTGGAAAGAACAGAACATATAGTATCTATGTCTTGATTAAAATATTAGTCTCTTCAAGTGGTTACAGAAAACCTCTAATTCCCTTGGGGTATGCACAAACAAAAACTTTGAAGACCATTTTCTTGGAGTACTGAGTTCCATTTTCCAGATGGAGAATTCTCCATGGAGAGACTTTGACCTGGTATCACTTTCCCAAGAGTAAATCCAGTAGTTGTCTATTGAGTACACTGCTCTCTGCAGAGCCGCCTGGATCCCTGCGCAGGTAGTCAAGCGATGAGCCTGGACATCGGTTGTCTTTGTGTTTGTTTCACTAACATGTACAGTGAGTCAGATGAATTTAGCACAGGCCACACTAATAACAAGAATCTTCTCCAGCTTTCCATGCCAGAGAGAGGGAACTTCTGTATTTACTAGATAAAAAGGAAGGAGTCATTTCTTTTTTGTTTGTTTGTTTGTTTCTCAGCTTATTTTTTCTTTTTTTTTAATTAGATATTTCCTTTATTTACATGTCATGTGATTTCTCCTTTCCCAGTTTCCCCTCAAAAAAAACAAAAACAAAAACAAAAAACAAAAAGCAAAAACCTAAACCAAACCAAATCAAAACAACAAGAACAAACCCCTGTTGCCTTCCCCCTCCCCATGCTTGCCACTCCACCCTCTCCCACTTATTGGCCCTGGCATTCCCCTACACTGGGGCACAGAACCTTCACAGGGCCGAGGACCTCTCCTCCCATTGATGAGTGACTTTGCAATCCTCTACAATACACATGCTGTCAGAACAATCAGTTCCACCATGTGTACTCCTTGGTTGGTGGTTGAGTCCCTGGGAGCTCTGAGGGTACTAGTTAGTTCATGTTGTTGTTCGTCCTAAGGGGCTGCAAACCCTTCAGATCCATAGGTCCTTTCTTTAACTCAGAAGGAGTCATTTCTTATAAAAGCTAGAAAAGCTTAAGGCAACCAAACTAGAAATAATTTGAATGAAAGCATGAGCTTAAAAGGTACACGTATATATAAAATAACCACAGTTTTTAAAGTCACGCATACCCACATTGGTATACGTTTAACAACAATTACTAACTAGTACCCTCAGAGCTCCCAGGGACCCAACCACCAATCAAGGACTATACATGGTGGGACTGAATGTTTTGGCAGCATGTGTATAGTAGAGGATTGCAAATTCGATCATCAATAGGAGGAAAGGACCTTGGCCTTGTGAAGGTTTTGTGCCCCAGTGTAGGGGAATGCCAGGGCCAATAAGTGGGAGAGGGTGGGGTGACAGGCATGGGGAAGGGGGAGGCAAAAGGGGTTTGTTCTTGTTTTTGTTTGTTTGTTTGTTTGTTTTGGAGGGGAACCTGGGAAAGGGGAAATGTACATGTAAATAAAGAAAATACCTAATTAAAAAAATAAAAATAAAAATAAACTGGAAATATGAAAAAAAAATAATAATTTTATAATTAATAAAAAAAAAGAGTTTGAAGTTTAATTTGGTAAGTTCAAGCCCAAGTTGTCCTTAAAGAGAGATAACCCAAAACTTAAAGCTTCACACTAGTAATGTGTAGGACGGTTTTATCTTGAGTAAGTGTAAATTACTTATAATTTATTCAGAAACATTTTCAATAGTATCAAAAGTTTATGATTGAAAGAGATGAAGTTTAATTATCTCTTCTATTTTTTTTAATTTTGGCAGAAAAATTTAAAAAGCAGAAAGACAAAATTTCCTCAAGTATTTAAAAAAATTGAACTCTTAAAAAATTGTAAATGTGTGAAACTACTTACCATGCTTTATTTAACACAATGAAAGCATCCCAGCCCACTGCAGAGCTTCCACTTTAGCACATTATAACATAGACATTTTATCCTGGCCTACCAAGTCTTAATTATATCCAACGGTGGTTGCTCTTCCTTTTTCCACCCATCAGCATTTTATGTTCATTTTGGAACATTAGGACAAAAAAAATGACTAAATCTAGAATAGCATGTAGATATACTTAGAACTCTTCTACAGCACTGACAATCTGGAAACAAATTCCGTAATCTATGCACTCCTTTGTAATGTCTTCTTATCCTCCATAATCACAACACTGCGGCCTGCCACTCACATTTCACTGCTAGCCTGTTTCAGGGAAGCCACGGAAACCATAATCATCAGATGAAAACTCATAGGGAAATCACCTCCTTTTAGAAAAAACCCTCTTCTGTGCTAGACCTGGAAGAGCGCATTACAAATATTATATTGCTTGAAAAGTCAGATACACAAGAAACTATCCCAAGAAATTAGGGAAATACACACAAATTGCTTTTGAAAACTGAAGCACATTTCAAATACAGTCAATTTAAAGAAAAAAAGGACTATTGATATGGCTAAATTCATAAGGCATTTCCTATAGAAGCTGATGACCTGAGTGTCTAAGAACCCACAGTGGAAGGCAAAAATGATTCCCACAAGTCATCCTCTGGCCTCTCTGTATGTTCTCACTCTTTCTCTCTCCCTTTCTCTCTCTCCCTCTCCCTCCCTCTCTCTCCCCTTCTCTCTCTTCTCTCTCTCTGTCTTTGTCTCTCTCTCTCTCTCTCTCTCTCTCTCTCTCTCTCTCTCTCTCTCTCTCACACACACACACACACACACACAAAGTGATACTGTAAAAGCCAAGAACCCCATTGTTTTCTTTATATTACTTACCTAAATGAATAAAAGCACTAACACCGAGTCCAGTATTTTCAGTGGGATAACAAAAATGAAATATTCCAAGATTTGTCCCAGCCATTTTGAAGGGAAACATAAATGGGATTTTTATCAAAGAACAAAACTTGACAGAAGGAATGGATGACTAGGATGGTAAATCTGAGATATGGGTGGATACCTCATGATATTCAAGTCATTTGCCTAGGAGAAAGGAAGAGGTGAGTTGTACTTTGCCTTTGTGATAAAATCATGCAGCAACTGATGCTGTTTGATGTGATAATGTGTTTAATTTGGTGTATTTATCTATGGCATTTACAGTAATGTGATTCCAAGTTGATTAAGGTTTAATCATAAGTGACTAAGCAAGTAGGCATGAAAGAAAGAATAAGTCATAGCTCTTACTCATGTATGCTCACTCTTCCAGTAGTCGGGGAATTAGATTTGCTTGCACACTTTCTGGACAATTTGAGACTTGTGTTATGGAAAGAAATTAATGTGAGATGAAATTAAGAATTAGAAAATGAAGAGAGTGTTATTAAGTTCTTTGTTAAGTTTTCACACAAATCAGCAGATGTGTGTTTCCCAAACTTACCAAGGAAGATTGACTTCTCTGCACACAGACACTTGCCACAACCCTAGTCAGATTGCAGCTGTGCCCTAATTACTTGTAGATTTTAAAATCCTAGTCCTGGGTAGGGAAGAAAGCTCAGAGACCTGGACACATAATCGCCCCCTCCTCCATAGCATACTAGAACAAGAGCTCTCAGCACCTTATGCAGCTCGGAGGATCCTCCTTCCTTCTGCCAGTTTCGGCAAGTCTTGTCTTCACCCCATGGCTTGGCAGGCTGTGGGGCAGGAGAACTGAACAAATTAAACTTTGCAGTGGAATGCTGGCTCTGAGGTTGATTGAAAGTTAGCTGAATCATTCAGAGGTTTTAAAGATGTAAATAATTTACCTAAACACTGTTTAAATATCACCAATGACAAGTCAAAACACTTAACCTACTTATAGCCAGAAAAAAAAAATCAATATTTCATTTTCAATTTCTGATGTTTCATGTTAGGTGTCAAGCAAAATTTTAATTAAATGTTGCCCACTATGTGGTATATTGTCTTGTTCTATTTTAAATTTAATAACTTGAAAAGTTACCCCAAATGATTTTCTGAGGGCATTGTGTGAGAGTACTTTCCAGTCACAGTTGGGAGAATGGCATTATGAGTTTCTGTCACATCTCTTCAATGTACAAACTATTGATGGATACAGATTCATAAATAATGGAAACAGAAATGCCATCTTTTCCAAAAACAATAAGATATTAACAATAATTCATTATGAGAGTTTTATTACACAAGTAAGTTACAAGAACAATAGTCACTTTGTAATTTAAGTAGAAAATAAAAATCCCTGACGACTGAATTCAGAGGTTGGCTGCAGGTTTTTTCCATCCCTTCCTTTTTCCCAACCCATTCGTTTTCTTGCTTTCATCAACTATAAAGCTCACACTCTGTTTTTTTCTTTGACCATATATGTGGACAAGGCATTATAATTATTATATTGGTTTTTCTGTATTAGAAATATGAATAAACAAATATTATGATAGTGAGTAAAAACTTCACATAAGGATTTTCTTTATAAATGTGTGTGTGTGTATATATATATATATATGTGTGTGTGTATTCCTTCTTTTTATTTAATATTTTTTTTACACTCCAGATTTTATTCCTTTTCCAGTCTACCCTCCGACTGTTTCACATCCCATACCTCCTCCCTACCCCCCTCACCCCCTGTCTCCACGAGGATGTCCCCACCCCACCAGACCTCTAAACTCCCTGGGGCCTCCAGTCTCTTGAGGGTTAGGTGCATCTTCTCTGACTGAACCCAGACCCCGCTGTATATGTGTTGGAGCCTCATATCAGCTGGTGTACGCTGCCTGACTGGTGGTCCAGTGTCTGAGAGATCTCAGGGGTCCAGGTTAATTGAGACTGCTGGTCCTCTTACAGGGTTGCCCTCCTCCTCAGCTTCCTACAGTTGGCTTCACAAGTCTGGTTAATTTTACATCTAACACAGTATTTAGAAGCAGCTTTGAGGAATTTTCCTGAGATGTCACTGTCCCTGATCACCCATCATGGAATTGTGTAACTATTTCTTCCTTAAGCTTTTGTTCTGGCTTTACACCCAGTGAGGCTGTGTGAATATTCTGACTACACATTAATGTTCTTATCAAAGTACAAAACATTATACTAACAGTAGCACAGAAAATGAAAAGAACCACTTTTCTTAATGATAGGACTCCATTACTTAGTGAAAAGAAACAACAAATTGAAAGCTGGTTGGTGTTTTACCCAAAGGTATCAATAATTGATATGCTTTTTTAAAATTGCATCCTGTAATTTTAATTTTATTTTAAAGAACCTCTGTTTTCAGTGTGTGAATAGAATTAATACCCAGTGTTTGTACTAAATTTTATGTAATTAATATATTTTATATACTCTGAGGGAGAATATCTTTCTATGACATTAATCTTATACCTCTGCTCTTATATATGGGGTTAAATAAGAAGAACAATATTATATGGCTCATCATACTGAGTGTTTCTATTTCCCTGTATTCCAGTGGTCATCATGTCTCTATCTTTGTAAATTCAAACTGTAAATTTGGGGAGCAATCTGACATAGATGGCTTCCCTTTATAGATGGACACATTGAAGCTCAAGGAGCCAGCAGGTGTGTGTTTGCAAGAAAGGGTATGCATTTTGGTGTGAAAGAGAACCAGGTGTGGTTTCTGATTATTGACTATAAGCTTGGACAAGGTCCGTAAACTTTCTGAAGTTTGGTGCTTTCCTTCCTGAAATGCATACATTTATCTAGAAATCCCACAGTGAATTTAATCAAAATTATTATTGAATGCTGCATAGAAGACACTTGGTTCTTTGCTGTTTTGCATTTTCAAGGTAAACTCAATTAGAGACAGAATGTCCTTAGAGTCTGAGCAGAATAGCCTTCTACTTTTTGCTGTTTCTATCACAACTTGCTGTTGAGTCACCAAGGAAGCCTCAGCCTCTGAAATTGAAACCCCTCACCCTCACTTACTGGCTCGTTTATGAACTTTACCAACAAACAAGACACCTTTGTCCAGAGCCACATCCTCTTTGATTTGTCCCAGTTAAAAAGAATGTGTATAAATTCCTTCCGAGTTCTCAGGGCCTCAAGCTAAGATAATAACCCTGAATTGATAGACCGGATCGGATCACCAGGAATAATTTATTGAAAGATAACCTTATTTTCATTGTTCCTTTCTCTTGAACAGTTCAATGATCTGTTAACTCACTAGTCCCATGGCACCTTTGTTGGCATCTCATCCCAAATGATGGCTTTCTATGCTAGGCAGTGCAGTCAGGACCACAGCAGCAGCTGCCTCCTTGGGGAAACCACTTTGCCTTTCATTTGGCAAATGGAAACTGAGCCCTGGAGTGTTGCAAGTTCATGTTCATTGTTCCTTGACTTTGTCAAGCTTTCACTAGGGTTCAGCAGGGGTGTGGATGGCAAGTTTCTCCATGAGAACTCAGTGCTAGACATTCCTCAGCTCCAACATGGCTTAGAAACCTCAGCTTTACAAGTTCCTTTCATACAATTTTTTTTTCTACCCCCAATCTCTTCGGATTCAAGCTTTCCTCTTTTTCTCCCCATACTCCCTCCCTCTGTACTCTCTCCAACTCCTGACAATGAGGAGTCTTGTATTTCTTCATGTTCACAAATCCAGTTGCTTTTCTAGTTGTATGTACATCTTCAATTTCTTCTCCTTCTGCTTCTTCCTTTTGCCTACAAACATTTCTAGTTCTCCTGTACCCTGAGATACTTTTCCTCAGATCTATGTTTTGAGCAACCATGTTTAGATCTTTTCATGTCTAACATTTGGAAACATGTCCTGCATCTCTCCTCCGCTTGCCGTGTGAGGCAGTGGGCTGAAGAGTCCACTCCAGTGGGCTGAAGAGTCCACTCCACTCTGACTAACTAGTTTATGAATTAGCTATTTCAAGTCAGTACTCACTCGTGTTTGCCAACTGCAGAGGGCTATTAGGTTCTGAGTTTTTCCTCTCCACCCATCTGCAGCACTGTTATCACCCCGTTGCTGCTCCCCAAAGTCCTCTCCTGATAAGACTTGAGCGACAGTAGCTGATCCTCTTTGATCCCACTCCCTGTTCTTTGCCATTTCTTGCCCCATTTTGGTTAATATCGCGATTACTTTTTTTTTTTCTCTAGACACAATCCTGTGGCTTTTCCAGATTGAAATGTTGGAAATACAGCTGTGTTTTTTTCTTCTCCTTGATTTCTTGAAGGAAAGTTGACCACAACAGAGAGAAAATAAACACTTTCACAATAAACATTTACCACATTCGTGAAAAAATGGAATTCTAAACTTCATTTTAAGCCAGAACATCTTTAGCAAAAAAACTTCAGTTTATTCAGTGAAATAATTTGGGCATGACAATAATTCATTTCTGACTAGTGTTTTAGACCTTGAAAATAAAAACAAGAAACTTATTGTTAGTAGCAAAATTATTGAAATATTTTATCTTTTATTCTATGTTCTTAAAAATAGCAACTGCCCTTAAAATTTCTTTCTTTCTCTTTTCTCTTCTCTTCTCTTTCTTCCCTTTCTCTCATCCACTCTCAGACAGAGAGTTGATAGACAGATATTAACAGGTGGATAAATGATAGGTAGGCAGTCTTATCTGGCTCCTTCAATCACATGGGTTTTCTCTGTCTCATTTTTAGAGTGAATTTCTTGGGAATGGGAGAGGTTATTGGTGCTGCATGGCAGAAGAAGGATCTTATTCAGGGACCACCTTTGAGTGAAATTAAGGAACGTTTCTTTATTCTCTAGAAAAAGATTTTCCTTTATCCTCCAAACTTCATAATTATTATTCCACTTCATACTTATTACCCTGGTCTTGTTTGAGGCTTTTATTTTTTTTTAAAGCATTCAATGTAAACACAACATGTTATCCACCAAGATAACAATGATCAACAAGGAATCAAAGTGGTAACTTGAGGAGTCCAGATATTTTTGTGTGTATGTTAAACTGTGTGGTACATAGTAAGAATTATTTTATTAATAAAAAACAACCATTTACAAACACAATATTTTTTTTTTCTGGTTTAGATCCACGAAGGCCCCAGGTTTGCTGCTTCAGTCTCAGTGATCTCATATGTGCCTTGCTTAGCTGATTCAGTAGGCCATGATTTCTTGGTGTCCTCCATCTTCTACTCCCTCTTCTGCAGAATTCCCTGAGCTCTGAGGGGAGAGATTTGATGGAGACTCTCTCCACGTAATGTCCTGCTGTGGGTCTCTACATCCAGACTTCCATCTGCTGCTAGAGGAAGCCTCTCTGATGAGGGCTGGATAAGGCACTGACCTGTGAGCGAGTACATTAGAATATCATTATGGATTAATTAATTAATTAATTAAATTGACTAGTAGTGTTTGGTTTTCCCCTAGGCTTTTGGGCTATCTAGTCTCTGGCTCTTAGTTATCCAAGCAGTCTCGGATATGAGTCCCTTTTCATGAAGTGGGTCTTAAGTCAAATCAGATATTGGTTGGCTACTCTTGCAAGTTTGGAGCCATGATTGCTCTAGCATATTTTTCAGGCAGAACAGATGGTAGGTCAAAGATTTTTGTGTGTGTGTGTGTGTGTGGCTGAATCTATGTCTACATTTCACTTTCAGTAGCCTGCAAAGTATCTTGCCACATCGAAGAGACTAGAGCATAGGGGTTTTCACCTCTGTAGAGCCTCCCTCTTTACTTAACCACTCTAAGTCTATGGGTTATACAGCATGATTATCATTTACTTAACAGCTAATACTCACTTAGAAGTGAATACATACTGTATTTGTCTTTTAGACTCTGGGTTACCTCAGGCAGGATGATTTTTTTTTCTAGTTCTATCGATTACCTGAAGTTTTTATGATGTCTTTTTTTAAACACTTGAGTAAATACTCCATTGTATAAACATACCACATTTTCTTTATCCCTTTTTTGGTTGAGGGACATCTAGGTTGTTTCCAGTTTGTGACTATTATGAACATGGTTGGGCAAGTGTTCTTTTGGTAAGATGAAACCCAAGAATGGTGTAGCTGGGTCTTGAGGTAGATTGATTTCCAGTTTTCTGAGGAACCTCCATAGTGACTTCCAGAGTAGCTTTATGAGTTTACACTCACAGCAGCAGTGGAGAAGTCTTACCCTTGCTCCACACCATTGCCAGCATGAGCCGGTTGTCACTTGTGTTACTGATCTTAGTCACTCTGACAAGTGTAAGATGAAATCTTACAGTAGTTCTGATTTGCATTTCTTTAAATGTTTCCCAGCCACTTGAGATTCCTCTATTGAGAATTCCCTGTTTATATCAGTACCACATTTTTAATTGAAATACTTGTGTGTGTGTGTGTGTGTGTGTGTGTCCTCGAGTTCTTTATACATTTTGGATATTCGTCCTCTGTCACATGTGGAGTTGGTAAAGTTTTTTCCCAATTCTATAGACGGCCACTTTATCCAATTGACTGTGTCCTTTGCCTGACAGAAGCTTTTCAGTATCATTAGGTCCCATTTATTAATTGCCTATCTTAGTGTCTGAGAAAATTGTCTCCTGTGCTAATGCGATCAAGGCTATTCCCTACGTTCTCTTCTGTCTGACTTCAGTGTATCTGATGTTTTTGTTGGGTCTTTGATCCAGTTAGGCTTGAGTTTTGGGTGGGGCGATAAGTGTGGGTCTAGTGTGGTTCCTCTATGTGCAGACATCCAATTTGACCCAGACTGTTTGGGAAGATGCTGTCCTTTTTTTCTTTCATTGTGTATTTCTGGCTTCTTTATGAAAAATAAACAAACAAACAGGTATTCATAAGTCTGAGGATTTATGGCTGGGTCTTCAACTTGATTTCATTAAACAACCTGTCTGTTTTTATGCCAGTTCCATTTTTTTTTAAAAAAAAAATCACTATAGCCCTGTTGTACAGTTTGATATCAAGGATGGTGATACATTCAGCAGTTCTTTCATTGTTCAGGATTGTTTTGGCTATTTTGTTTTTGCTTTTTTTGTATAAACACAATATTTTTAATGTCATAAATCATAGAAGATTTTATGTTACCCAGTAGCAATGTTTCCACTCATTTACACTTTATTAACTTTCCTTTGGGAGAGAGACCGATGAGCTGGTTAAGAAACAAAGCTTTTAGCATTATTATTTAGGTCTAAAAACTCCTTCCTTTGTCTCCTGAGAGGCTCTGATGCTACCTGACTAATACAGAAGTAGAGGCTCACAGCCATCCATTGGACTGAGTACACGGTCCCCAATGAAGGAGCTAGAGAAAGGACCAAAGGAGCTGAAGGGTTTGCAGCCCCTTAGGACGAATAACAATATGAACTAACTAGTACCCTCAGAGCTCCTAGGGACTCAACCATCAACCAAGGACTATACATGGTGGGACTGATTGCTCTGGCAGCATGTGTATAGTAGAGGATTGCAAATTCGATCATCAGTGGGAGGAGAGGACCTTGGCCTTGTGGAGGTTTTGTGCCCCAGTGTAGGGAAATGCCAGGGCCAGTAAGTGAGAGAGGGTGGGGTGACAGGCATGGGGAAGGGGGAGGCAACAGGGGTTTGTTCTTGTTGTTTTTTTTTGTTGTTTTTTTGTTTTTTTGTTTTGTTTTGGGGGGAAACTGGGAAAGGAGAAATCATATGACATGTAAATAAAGAAAATATCTAATAAAAAAAAGAAAAACTCCTTCCTTCATTATGCATGAGTTGTATAAAATTTTACTGATATTCTAAAAATAGTTAAAATGAATATATGCATACAGAGTTCCATACAATGAACTTTATCATTCGATGGTAGGATAGAGTTAGTCAAAATAAGGTGGATTGGTGCATATAATTCTTCCTAGCAGGAAATGTATTGTCAGAGTATCTGACTCACGTTCTCCTTTCTTGCACCATACCCTACACACAGAGTCTGAACTATGAGATAAGGAGTACTCACACAGACCACATCCTTTTGACTCTCTCTGTTTTTCTTCCTGCCTGAAGAAAGCAGATAGAAGGCTAACCAGAAATACAGTGAGCTGACCTTCTAGGCATCTGGACAAAATGGAGTACAAGTGGGAGAGAACCATCCATATCTCTCACCAGACACCAGAGCTTCATTTGAGTGTGATTCTAGTAGTCACTGATGTGTGGCCTCAGTTTTAGTATTTCTTACATTATTGAGAAGATATTGTTCAAAACTTCACTTTGATGGGCTCTGCTTGTTCTGCTTGTCTTGCCACAAAGTAAAATTTGAAGTAGCCAGTTTCAATTTAACGATTTAGTATGACAAGAAGGAAAGTCCACTTACTTTGAATTCTTGCAGTTAATGTACTTTCTCTGTCATGAAAGTTTTATGCAAGAAAGAGAAAAAATAGAAATGAAAAACAAGCAGTGTGGATAATCAAAGTGGAGGTGTGGTAAACATAGCATCAACTCAATAGCCACATTAATGTAATGAAACCCAATGTACCAAGGATAGCAGGTCTGATTACCTATAGTCTTCTTTTTGACCAGCAACACCTTACAATGTGGGAATTCGTAGTATAGCATGTATACAAAAAAAGTGTGGAGGTTTCTAAAAACCAAAAGTTTAAAACAGAGCTGCCATATTATCTGGCACTCTGATATTTGGGTATATATCCAAAGAAAATACTAAAGAGCCATCAGGATCCCCATGTTCATTGTAGCATCGTTCACAACAAACAAGATACGGAGCCAATCTACAGTGTCCATCAATAGGTAACCAGCTAAAGAGAATATCGGTCATAGGACACGAAGCTGACCAGGAAGCTTCCTCCCTTCTGCTGGCTTTCGTAGTACTGAAAAGTAGTATTTAGGTTGCTGGAAGTGTGTGTGTGTGTGTGTGTGTGTGTGTGTGTGTGTGTGTGTGTGTAATCATCTTACCCAGCTGTGAACCCTGTGAGCTGTAATAATGGCATGGATGTAATGAGACTAGCAAACCACTTTCTGATGGGTTGACTTTAAGAACCACTCCTTATGAGGAAAAGCATGCTTGGTACTGTAAATCTAAACTATAACCCATGGTTAGAGAGCTCACAGGCCCTAGCAGTGAATCTATAAATAGTATTTTACTACTGGACATATAGTACTAGAATTGCCTCTAAATTAATATCCCTATACTTATAGATCAATGCAGCTCTCAGACTTCATCAGAGACATTTCTTTGTGTAGTTAATTTGGAAACTCACAACTCTATAATGTGCAGACTGTGTTAGTAAAGTGTTTAGCCACAAATGGGACATCTATTTTATCCCTCCCACAAAAGGGGGACTGAAGACATTGTAAGAACACGAGGTGGGGGAGAACCAGTGAAATAGTGTCCTCTGACAGGACTATTATACTCATGAACTCATAGCTATGCAGTTACCTACAGAAGAGCCAAACCAGACAAATCAATACAGTAAACATTCCAGCATGACGTTTTTATGGGGACCCCCACCCCTAATTGAGGAAGTATTAACAGATGATGGCTTCTGAGAAAGGGAAAGTCTACTTGTTTTAAGGGTGTAGCCACTGGCAAGTCAATCATTCCCATACACACGAGAATATGGGCAGCACGAATTGGACTCCATGGAGTTAAAAAACCATAAAAATAGACAAAAACACATGAATTTCAGAGGGGTGGGGGATGGGTGGAAGTAGTGTAGGGTGAATATGATCAAAATACATTGCACATATGTACAGCATATTCAGATTATTTTCATAAAATGTGGTCTGTATACATCATGGAATACTATTCAGCCTTAAACCTGAAGGAAATATGGTCATTTGTGACAACATAAATAAATCTGTAATTCACTATGCTAAACATGTAACCAGACACATACTATCTTATCTCATGAACATATGAGACCTAAAATTTTTGAACTCACTGAAATAGAGAGTAAGATAGTAGCTTGGGGGTAGGGGTACACATGTTTAATCCCAGCACTTGGAAGCCAGAGGCAGGCAGAGCTCTGTGAGTTCAAGGCCAGCCTGATCTACAGAGAGAGTTCCAGGACAGAAACCTTGCCTCAAAAAAACAGAAAGAGGGAGAGAAAGAGAGAGAGAAAGAAATAGTTAGTAGGTATTAGAGAGAGGTTTGTGGGTTTTGAAGATATTGGATAATGTATATATGGATTATAAGTTCTAGAGAATCCTAGTAAGACACAATGACCACAGTTAATAATACTATATTGTGTTGTATTATTTTTGAGACAAAAGATTTTTATATAGCTTGAGGTAGTCTTGAACTCATGATCCTCCTGCCTCAGTATCCAGAATGCTAATATTACAGGTATGTACCACCATAGCTGTTTTTCTAATATTGTATTATTGAAAGTTACTAAGAGAGTAGAGGCTAATTAATTTGACTACATTATCTATAGATTGTGAAACATAGGCATGTGCTCTCTCTCTCTCTCTCTCTCTCTATATATATATATATATATGTATGTATATGTGCATGTGTGTGCATGATGTATGTGTGTATACATGTGTTTGTATGGATATACACACTTAAGTATATAGTATATATACTTATACTATATATATATATGTATATATATATATAAAATTTTTGTCGATTAGGAAAATGAATAAGTAGAGAAAATGCATTTTCAGGTTCCTCTGTAGTCTGAATAAGTCAAAATCCTTTAGAATAAAATCCAGAGGCTTTTCTTTGATCCACCCAGTTGATTGTGGTACACGGTCAAGGATGAGCCACTTTCTTGGTCAGAATCTGAGGTGATGAGGTAGGAAAATATCTCTTGGGGCAGCCACTGACCACCAGCAAAGGGATTCAGTTTCAAGTGCCGAGTGAGCCAGAGAGTCCTCAATCTGGAAGAACTATTTTGGAGCCAACTGGCAGGTCCTGAGCTAGCACGAGTATTCCAGTCACAGGGACTCCACTGTGTGACTGCCAGGACCTTCCTTTCAGAGAAACATGGGGGCCATCCAAGAAACAAATGCCATTTCTTTCACATCTCATTTTGTCTGTCTTTTGACCCAGTGGCACTAGTGACCTGCACAGCAGATTTAATTACAGGCTTGCAGAGATGAGCCAGTGTTTGGATTCAGTTCCCCTAGGGAAAAAATGACTTGGTTCAACTGTGAGCTTTGTGCTTTCAGAAGGGCAGAGGGACGGTAAGGGCAGGAAAGCCTGGAAGATTAGCTCTCTGTGATAGGTTCCAAGGAGTCTCTGGGATGTGTGAAATGAGCAGAAAGATGGTAAAAAAAAAAAAACTTGTTGTTTTGCTAGGATTTAGGAAGTGAGGAAGAATGTTTGGAGGAAGCCTAGGAAGCTGCTCAGATCTCACACTAGCTCACTCAGAGGCTCGGAGACATACTGCATACTCCTCCTGAGTCTCACACGCTGTGTATAAGTTGGATTCACAGGTTCAGACTTCTATTTCCCAAATGTAAGCCTGGCCCTTTATCTTTATTCTTATAACATCTCCCATCTACTTTGAACACTTAAGCTAGATGTTAGAGAAAACGAGGGCTTTCCTTCACAGCATACACACACACACATGAGGGACAGACAATGAGGTGAGAAACAACAGCCCCTTCAGAGGGTTCAGACTTAATGTTATTCCTCATTGTGTGCACTAAAACAATCAGCCAGGACCTCTAATATATTGGTGAATCAAATACATTTTCTGATGAGTAGATTTTAAAAATAAATAGGAAGTAACTAAGATCAGCTGTTGGTACCATTGAATCCTGATTCTTACCTATGTGTTTTTCAAGAAGTTGACTTAATTTTGGAGTCTCATTTTTATCCAGCTGTGAGAAACAATCCTTCTTAGCTGCGGGAGAGTTAAAGGAAAAGTATGTGTAAAATATAGGACACAGCCCTGACTTCTGGTGAGAGTTCTCAGACAGAATTGACATTTATAGAGGCTTTAGGCACTTACCACTACTGAATTTTGACTTCTTTGGATTTAGAAAGAAAGTACCCAATGAAGTGAAGTTAATTTTTAATGGGAAATATATGAGAACATGGAGATAAAAACAATAGCCATACAAAAATAATGACACTAAGAGACTTACTAAGAAACATGGTTTTGGAATACGTTAAAAAATGCACATGTAGGTTTGAATCTAACCTGGTTGTGATTACATTTTTGTTTTAGGAGTACATCATGAGAGTATGTCAAAGATACTGTCTTAGTCAGGGTTTCTATTCCTGCACAAACATCATGACCATGAAGCAAGTTGGGGAGGAAAGGGTTTATTCAGCTTACTTCCACATGGCTGTTGATCACCAGAAGAAGTCAGGACTGGAACTCAAGCAGGTCAGGAAGCAGGAGCTGATGCAAATGCCATGGAGAGATGTTCCTTGCTGGTTTGCTTCCCCTGGCTTGCTCAGCCTGCTCTCTTATAGAACCCAAGACTTCCAGCCCTGGGGATGGCACCACCTACAAGGGGCTCTACCCCCTTGATCACTAATTGAGAAAATGCTCCACAGCTGGATCTCATGGAGGCACTTCCCCAACTGAAGCTCCCTTCTCTGTGATAACTGCAGCCTGTGTCAAGTTGACACACAAAACCAGCCAGTACGGGTACCTTCCCTGTAAAGGAGAAAATCCCATATGATTTCTAATAGATTTCATTTCATGTATTCAGAAAAAAATTCCTGTGGAATAGATTATGGACCAAAAATCAAGGTAGCTGTCAATTATATATTATTATATATAACCATTTGTTATTAATGTCTCAAAAGAAAAATATGGAGCTTTTTATTAGGTTTGAATACCTTCAACACAGTTCTGCATGCTTACAGACTTTGCAACTATGAAAGGCAATGGAAACATGAGACCTGGAATGTTCACATTCACATTTAATAGCTGTGCTATTAATAATTGCCCAGAGATGGAAATAATGCCAACAATCACCAGCGAAGAAAGTATGGTGTACACCAGCAAGGAGATCATACTTACTACAAGAGAGGAGGAAATTCTATACGACAGGGATGAATCAGGAGAATACAATACCAAAGGAAATAAGCTAATCGTGGAGACATGCTTGCTGTGTGAGTCCATCTATTTGAGGTACATAGTTAAACTAAGAGCCACATTAAGTAGGGTGATGATTGTCAGAGAATGGGGGTTGGGGGTAAGATAGGAAGCAGCTTTTCAGTGGGTACAGAGTTTCAGTTCTGCAGGATTAAAACATTTTAGAGATTTGTGTCACAATATGAGTACCTTTAACATGACTGTTGTGTTCACTCAAGCACACTTAAGCCTGTAAGTTTTACCTCATGTTTTATTAAAATAAAAAAAAAAAAAACCAAAAACTACACTTCGTCTCTGCCATTGTTTTATACAAAGATCAGGAATCAAAAGTTTGCACTAGTAAGTTTCTCTGCTTGGTGAAATTATTATTTTCTTAACCTTAAAGCTTGAGGCAAAGAACTCTCAACTTCTTCCACCTAGAGGATTCACTCGCAAAAATCATAACAGTGAAATCCGAAAACCTCTCATTAAGCATTCCTCATATTCTCCATGCATTTCTCTGTGTTTAAAAGGAAAGGGCCTAAATAAAGTTAATCTTCAAATAGAATAATTATATCACAGAGATGCCAATAGTAAGGATCCCTTGGTGTTCATTTTGTTCTTTGAACTGCTAAGAAAGAGATTACTCATTTCCCACAATCCAGTCCAGACTGGAAAGCTACTTGGGTGAGTGACCCATTATGATAAGAGGAGGTCTCTGGTTACGGCTCTCACAGAAACCTCACTTTTCCTTCAGGACAACAAGCATCCCTTTTGACAGCTGCTGCACAGCAGACAGAAGCCCTCACAGCTTTGCTATCATTTAATCAGCGCCATTCTTTGCTTTAGAGATAAGTCAGGGTTCTAGAGGTTAGAATGTTTATGTGACCCTTCGGTGGCGACTAAAGGAAGAACTGGCTTTAGCTGCAGAGAAAAGCCTCCAAGGAATTAATTTAAAAAAAAAAAACTTGGATTTTAAAAATTCTAGCTTATCTCAATACCACATGGCCATCATACCCTCTCATCTCCACTCTGCTCCTGAAGGAAGCTGCCGAGATTTACACCTTGCCTGTCCTGAGGTCTTTCTTTTAAACTCTAATAAAATTGTCCTAGAACTCCAAGAAAATTATTTTTGGGTAATGCACTATTATTTACAAAAGAGATTTGGTGGGATAAATTGAACAGGGCTGAAGTCTTGAACCTGACACAGCGACGCTCTGGGTCAAACTCCACATCTTTGTAGTCATTTCCTTTGCCTGAATGACGGGCACAACATCCACATCCAAGTCTTCACTTCTTTCTGTAAAATAGGTCATAGCAAGATTCAGGACCACTTGTGGGCCACACATTTCACAAAAGAGGCTGTGAAGGAGTGTTTCTATGGTTTCTAGTTCCTATGGAGCTAGAAACTGAGAGAAGACAGAGTCATTCTGACCCTATACTGCGGCTTTAGACACAAGTCCCAAGTGGATGCAAGAAGCATATGCTCTGCTCCTCTTCCCAAAGATACACACTTCAAGACAAAAATAGATAAGCATATCAGCTTATTACACAAGATATGCTGCCATTGGGCATATGAGTTGGGATGTCCACGTACAAATTTCAAGGATCCCAGTGATGTAGGATTGAGAAACAGAATGGCTCAGGTCATGAAGCAGAAGTTTTAATTTGTATTTTGCCTGATGAATCCCAAGTGTCATGGACCAGTCTAGCCTATCTGATTTTTTTTTTTGCAGTTCACTCCCAGCTCAGATTCTGAATAATGATTCTCATCTTATATTATGGGGGCTTTACTAATAAATACATAAGAAAGATCGTGCATTAGAAGTGGCAATAGCCCACAGAGAGGCCCTAAAATTATAACTATACGCTTTCTAAATGGTGTCTAAAGAACTCCAACAACCGTGTCTTCCACCCTCAGCATCAGCTCAGGTGACAGCCGAACTCTGACTTCACCTCATCTTGTCACATTGGAACTTATGTCAGTTAAATTCTTACTGAGTAACAAAAGTGTTTCTTGAGATTGTGCATATAAGTCAGTGTCAGTTAGAGTGTATGACACGAAGCATATTTGTCTTTTGTAATCAATATGGAGGTGAAAGGAAGGAGATCAAGAGCCAGCAACTCTTGTTGTGGATTCCTAAAGGCTATACAGATTTTAAATGACTGGCATAATTACATATGTGTGCCCATGGATATAACAGATGTTATGGAGCTGACCAACCATTTTCTGATTGGATTTAAGGCCTGCTCCACAGGAGGAAACACATTCCTGGTACTGGTTAAGAATGCATGGTTGAAGAGTTTACAAGACCCAAGGGTGAGCCTACTACTATTAATATCAATGA
Organism: Montemys delectorum; assembly: GCA_019843815.1. NCBI lineage: Eukaryota > Metazoa > Chordata > Mammalia > Rodentia > Muridae > Montemys > Montemys delectorum. The sequence continues at coordinate 24,508 of JADRCD010238258.1, forward strand.
CCCTCTAAATGTGTCTCTCTATCTGCAGTTTGGTGTAACCCTCAGATGTCTTCTGAGAAGTTTCTTTGCACTGTGGATGATGGTTAATGCAGAGATTTCTAATTGGTTAAATGCAGAGAATAAATGTCTAAGTAGTGCTGAGGCACAAATGACACATCAGTAGCACATCTTGGAGGCTCAGAAGCCATCACAGAAGATGGTAAAATCTAGAAGTCATGATGGAACATTATCTTCTGGATATAGCTGGACATCTACATTCATTAACTTGCAACACCTATGGCTTCCTGCAAAAACTGAGACAACATTCTACCAAAAAGTGGAAGGTTTGTGAGCCTCTGCCCTTAACTCCAGTACTGTGGAGAATAGTTGTGAGTTTTATTTATGGATGTGGCTTCTGGTAGGTTTACCATGCTTCAGTGGATAAGCCCACACCAGAAGTGGATAGCCCAAACTGGTGTTGATGAATTACTAGTAAGAACAACATGATACAAAATGGAGAAGTGGAAGATGATCTGGTGGGAGTTGAGGGGAGGAGTTGGAAGTGAATATGATCAAAGAATATTGTATTAAATTCTCAAATACTTGATAAAATGATTTTTAAAAGAAGTTGAGTCCTTCTTGTCATCCATAATGTGACTTATGACAACTCTGTAAGACCACTCTTCCCATGAAGGCTTTCTTTTTTTTTTTTTAAACTTTTATTGCATTATGATGAGAAAAGTTACATTTCAATTGTAATTTCAATTTATCTGAATTTGTTAACATTTAAAAACATATTTTAAGTAAATAGAATTAAATCACATTCTTGTTTTCCTTTTGTACCCCCACTCCTCCCAGAGACCCTCCCTTCAATACCTACAATATCTTTTTTGTCATATTCCTTAAAATTTATAAAATATTATAACAATAAAAATAATTATTATAAAAGTTGTTTGATATAAAACAACAGTCAATTTAACAGTCTTATGTAGATGCTTGTCTACAGCAATAGTGAAAATACATTTTTCTCAATATGAATTTTAAATAACTCCAAAGATATTAACTGTATACTTTAAAATAATACATCACTACTGGTATTTTCTTAAATGAACATAAATACATAAAATCTTTTTGTTTGTTTTGTATTTAGTAGAGTTTAAAATCTTGGCTCTTACTGTGGTACAAACCCAAAATAAGAACAATTTTTAGACGTTGGATTTCATTGTAATAAGGCTGTACTTCAATGATCCTCACATCACCAAAGGATTTTACCTCCATCGCAGCTAAGCTGAGAGTTGATAGTTCTGCTGCACCAAGAAATGAATTGTAGGCTCGATTTTTGGATACAGACTTCCTGCTATGGTCAAAGCTATTTGACTTGAGTGAGTGACTTTATTCTCAGCCCACAGAGAACAGGTTACATTCATTTAAGAAATGGTGTAGGTATTAAGACAGTCTATCCATAAAGTCATAAACCAACTGTTTCAATGAACAATGGTTCTGCTTGGAAGGTGGCACAGACATTAGGTGAGGGTAAGAATTTGGTTCATTAGCTGTGATAATTTGGAAAAGTATTCATCTCAGAGAAAGAGTAACTTGTAAAGTCCTCTTCTTCAAACTTGATACAAGAGTTACAAACATCAGGCAAAGCATTTAGTCTCACTCTTTGTTGTTCTCTTACAAGCAACCTCCCTAGTTAATGATCTATGTTTCTTTTGGGTATATAAATACTTTTGAAATATATAAGCTGTTCTGAAAACCATAGTATAGTGTAGAGACATGAAATAAACAATACTACTAATAGAGAAGCTGAGATAGGAGAAGCAAGATTTTAAGACCCTTATGTTGTACACAGCCAGACACTGTCACAAACAAACAAGCTAAAAGTGTATATAGATTGTACAGTGTTGAACCTATTTCTCCAATAACCAAATTAGAGAGACCATTGGATGATACCCAACAAATTTCTAATTCCTCCTATTTTTGGATTTCAATCGATTAGGATAGGTTGGTAATATTAATTTTCATATAATATATTAAGAAAAAGTAGTTGTCACAATCCTGTTGTTTTTGTTGTAAGAGGTGGAATTAGGTTTGTGTGGATTTGTTGAAAGATTACCTTTTTGCTTCTTCTGGGGTGTAGTTTTGCTCCTTATGTTGATGTTTTCCATCTATTATCCTTTGTAGGGCTGGATTTGTGGAAAGATATTGTGTAAATTTTGTTTTGTCATGGAATATCTTGTTTTCTCCATCTATGGTAATTGAGAGTTTTGCTGGATATAATAGCCTGGGCTGGCATTTGTGTTCTTGTAGGGTCTGTATGACATCTGCCCAGGATCTTCTAGCTTTCATAGTCTCTGGTGAGAAGTCTGGTGTAATTCTGATAGGCCTGCCTTTATATGTTATTTGATCCTTTTTCCCTTAATGCTTTTAAAATTCTTTCTTTGTTTAGTACATTTGGTGTTTTGATTATTATGTGTCAGGAGGAATTTCTTCTCTGGTCCAGTCTATTTGGAGTTCTATAGGCTTTTTGTATGTTCATGGGCATCTCTTTCTTTAGGTTAGGGAAGTTTTTTTCTATAATTTTGTTGAAGATATTTGCTGGCCCATTACATTGGGAATCTTCACTCTCTTCTATACCTATTATCCTTAGGTTTGGTCTTCTCATTCCAACCTGGATTTCCTGAATGTTTTGGGTTAGGAGCTTTTTGCATTTTCTTTGGCTGTTGTGTCAATGTTTTCTATGGTGTCTTCTTCCCCTGAGATTCTCTCTTCTATATCTTGTATTCTGTTGATGATGCTTGCATCTACAACTCCTGATTTCTTTCCTAGTTTTTCTATCTCCAGGGTTGTCTCTCTTTCTGATTTTTTTATTATTTCTATTTTCATTGTTAGATTGTAGATAGTTCTGCTCATTTCCTTCACCTGTTTGATTGTGTTTTCCTGTAGTTCTTTAAGGGATTTTTGTGTTTCCACTTGAAGGACTTCTAGCTGTTTACCTGTTTTCTCCTGTATTTCTTTGAGGGTGCTATTTATGTCTTTCTTAAAGTCCTGTATCATCATCATGAGAAATGATTTTATATCTGAATCTTGCTTTTTCAGTGTGATAGTGTGTCCAGGACTTGCTATGGTGGGAGAATTGGGTTCTGATGATGCCAAGTGACCTTGGTTTGTGTTGTTTATTTTCTTATGCTTGCCCCCTGCCATCTGGATATCTCTAGTGCTACCTGCCCTTGCTAAATCTGACTGGAGCCTATCCTTCCTGTGATCCTGGTTGTGTCAGAATTACTCAGAGTCAAGCTGTCTCTGTGATCTTGTGATTCTGGGATCCTGTGATCCTGGGTTTGTTAGATTACCTGGAAGTGTGGCTTCCTCTGTGTGTTGTGGGACTGGCTTATGACCTTGTGCCCAAGGTCTGCTCTGGACACCAGCCCAGACAGACTGGAAGGAACCTGAGTCACTGGGCTGGCGGAGTTCCTGTGTGCTCAGTCCTGCTGGTCCCAGTTACTCCCAGTGTTGGGACAGATGTTGGTTCCTCCTCAGCTCTGATCCTGGGTGTGTCAGAGCGCCTGGGAGTGGAGCTTTCTCTGGGTGTTGTGGGACTGGCTGTGGAGCTTATGCCCAAGGTCTGCTCTGGAAACCAGCCCAGACAGACCGGAAGGAACCTGAGTCACTGGGCTAGCGGAGTTCCTGTGTGCCTGGTCCTGCTGGTCCCAGTTACTCCCAGTGTTGGGACAGATGTTGGTTCCTCTTCACCTCAGGAAGGCTTTCTTGAATGCCTTCCTGCTCCCCTGCCCCAACTAAGCAAGATAAGCAAGTACCAGCTAACTACACTGAGGTCAGTAGTGTCTGGACTTCCTATTTTTCTGTCCTGGTTGCCAGAGCTTTCAAAGATCTCTCTTTCTTCCTATTTCGTTTACTCTCCAGATGCTAAGGGCTGTAGTTTAAATCTCAAATGTCTACCCAAAAGTTCCTCATGATACAGTTGCAACTGTGGCACTGTTGAGATGCCATGGAATCTTTAGGGGGTGGAACACTCTGTTCTCCACACCCCACCCCTCTCTCTCCACCCATACCTCTATGTTTTCATCTGCTGTGTTTCATCCTGCTAACAAGGCAGGAACCTGGAGGTAGGACAGAAGTAGAGGCCATGGGGTAGTGCTGCTCCATGGCTTGCTCCCCGTGGTTTGTTCGGATTGTTTATCACTAGGAGCACCTCCCCGGGGAGGACATTATTGACAAGGAGCTGGGTCCTTCTACATAACTCTTTCACCATGTACTACACCGCGATAGAGTGGGCTGTCATGGGCCCAAGTAACCATGGATGGAAATGAACTTTTCCTTATTAATCTTACTGTGTGGAGTATTTTGTCACACTCTAAAAACTCAGTAGAGAAACCTTGTAATGTTACCAGAACAATTTTTTTTTCTAAATGTTTGAATTGAAGGCTAACCAAGTTATCACAAACCAATCACCCTGTGTTATAAAGGCATTGAAATACCACATTGGATTTTACAGTTATGTACAATCACTATGTATCAACTGAAACATGCTTTTGTCCCATGTGATGTGAGCAGTGGTTATTTTGTAGCTAAGGTTCATTTTGTTACATGGTGTTTAGAGAAGGTTGCCTAGAAACAGCAGAAGGACAAGGGTTAGCTTTTGTTCATTGTCTTTCATTTGAATGAGGACTTGCAGAAAGTGGTTCATGTTCCAAGCTATAACACATTGTGAGGTGAGGATAAATAATGACGGCTGTCAGGGAAGTGCCTTGGAGCACTTGGGACTCCGTGTAGGCTTTAGCAGGATGGAAGCATGAAAATGCAGTAATGTGAGTCTCAGACTTGTGGGCTCTGACATGGGAAGACCAGCAGACAGTAACAGGGGCCTCTCCATCTTACTGCCGGTTGGTATGCCAGTCAATTCTCACCACTATGACAAAATACTTGGGACAGTAAGATTAGTAAGGAAAAACTTTACTTCCATTCATGGTCACTTGGGCCCATGATAGTCCACCCTCTCATGGTAGAATACATAGTGTTCATCTTATAACAGCTAGAAATGGAGAGGGGTAGATTGAGAGAGGGGGTGGAAAACAGAGTTCTGCCAACTATGTTCCACCCCCTAAGGGTTCCATGACTTCTCAACAGTGCCACAGTTGCAACTGTACCTTGAGGGAAGTTGGGTAGACATTTGAGATTTAAACTATAGCCATTAGCACCTGGAGAGTAAATGAAATAGGAAGAAAGGAAGATATTTGAAAGCTCTGACAATCAGGACAAAAAAGGCAGATGAGGTCCAGACCCTACTGACCTCAGTGTGGTCGGCCGACACAGGCTTGTGATACTTGGCTGGGGGAGGGGAGCAGGCGGCCTTGAGGGAAGTCTTGGTGGGAAGAGTGGACGTGCACACACCATTTGTAATTGCTCTCTATGCACTTGTGCTGTGCTCATGACCCGTCATGGTATTCCCATTTCAGAGGTGAAAACTGAGGACAGGTTTTTGAAGTTAAGTACATGATGAAGAGCATCACAAGCTTAGTTCACTCCATCCATGCTCTCTTCTCGGTATCTATTATTCTCTCTAAGGATATTTTTAATTTTGGATGGCTTTCTAAACATACTGGGTGGAATTTCTTTAAAAGAGGTTCCTGTGTCTTTTCCTTTTATCTCTTCAAAGAACTCTCCTGTGTTTCCGTTTCCCCCTGACTCCTTTCTGGCTCCTGAGCAGTAAAGTTCCTCTGGCCATCTGAGACAGTGATCTTTGAGCTTCAGACCACACAAAGAATGCCTGGGGAGCTTATTGGAATTGTAGGTTCTGGAAACTTTTTCTGAGCTCTGATAGGTCTGGGGTGAGGTTCAGGTATCTACATTTTTTTTTTTAAAGCATGCAGCAGAAGTGAGTCAAGGTGCATGTCATCTAGGGTCACTTTGAGATAAACCTTAGCAAGGGGGTGTGGGCCTTACTCCACATGCACCCCATCATCCCTGCTTCTTCAGCCTCACTTTATTGTATAATTATAAGAGGTATGGCAGGGAAGGGAGGGACGTAGGATACTCTAATACAATGCTGCTTTGACTGGAAAGTACTGGATTACAAGGTCAAAGCCAGAAAGGTCTGGAACTTGTCCATAGCACAAAAGATAAACCCAAGGGCCACCTTCAGCAAGGAATGCCTATTTACAATTTACTTCTTTGTGTTATTCTTAAAAACAATTCTGAACAAGGTTAATCATTGGTTAGCTTAAATAAAAACCCAGTGGTTTCTTAAGGAGTTTTCTTATGTTGAGTAAGTACTATTATTGGGTTCATGTTAAAAAGGAAAAGAAACCACACACACACACACACACACACACACACACACACACACACACACACATTTGCATTACATATAAGCTATAGAGACTTACACTAAAATATCTTAACAGATGACAGGTAACGGATGACAGATGATTGTTCTCTCACAGGATCTGAGTTTGTTCCCAGGATCCACATAAGGTAACCACCTGTAGCTCTGCTTGCAGGGGAGCAAAACCTATCTTTTATTTTCTTACCTGTGTATGCTCCCTACACAGAATATATAATTTTAAGTGAAATAAAACTTTTTAAAAAAATAAGCATTTTTTTTTTTTTTTTTTTTACAAAATAAAGTTCAAGTTAGTACATTTTCAGTGTGTGCTTCTGCTTCCAGATACAAACCCATGCTTTTTTAGATAGGATTTTTTAAGACCAAGTTTTTTTTTATTGAAAGTGTATGCAATTTATTTATTTACTCTTTGTTTCAAATGATTAAGTGGTTCTGAAACTCTAGGCTGCCATCTCCATTGCCTATGAGCACTGAGCAACCATTAGCTTTTCTGAAGAAGGCCCAAGACCATCACATCTAGACCATCACACGTGTGTGTGTGTGTGTGTGTGTGTGTGTGTGTGTGTGTGTGTGTGTACACACATATATATATACACCTCACTTTATGTATGGGACTAATTTCTAAAAAAAATGGATAGAAAATGGACTTTTGTAAACCAATCATATAAAAATTTTACCCTTCTCAGGGAGCCTATAATCACTCATGATATGGAAAAGAAAACACAGCCTCCCATTAAGTTTTACATCTAGGAATCTGAACTTAGCTATGCTTCATTTATGAACACTTTGGCAGAATTTAAGACACTCCAAAAAATAAAGATTTAAAAAAATCCTTGGATAAAGAATCCTAAAGCAAAGGAATAAGTAACATGGAAAATTGATTTAAATACATAACTAAAAACTGTTGTTTCAAAAAGAACAATAATACAGAGGCATTGTTCAAAAGATCAGTTCTTGGGATAAATGTTAACTTGTGTAAGTCATGTGAGTGAAGTGTGAAATCAATTCTGCTTAGTTTCAAAATGCATTTTTTCATCACAAAGGGGCATACATACAGTTATCTAAAATGCAGAATAATCACACCAAAAAGAATACAGTCAAAAATGCCATGAACCAAATTAATGAGGGATTTTAGCTATCGAATAAGTGGGTTCAGTGCTTTTAGCTTTTCTTTCATGGCAATTGGCAGCACATCAGTAGTCCCTAATCCTACAATGTAGACGTTTCAAACAGGTTGAGGCAGCAACACCTTATAGGCCAGCATGAAAAGGAAAACAATCATAGCAATGACATAATTACAGGGTAATAAAAATGTAAACTCCATTAATGCATTAATTTTGTATTTGGGGTTTTTATCCATGGCTGGCTTAACAACTTATAACTCCAAGGTTCTGATTACAATGTCATTCAGACCTTTTTCACCTATCCATCCTCATACATGCATATATTAGATTTGATTATTTTTATAGGAGATTCATGTAATTGGCCATTGAAGAAAATGGGAGACTTAGAAGGATATTTCTAATTTTTTATTGAGAGGGGGAGGGGCAAGAGGAGAGAAGTAGCTGCTACCTTGGACTTTTTGGATACTTACACATGACTCCATCATCAAATGTAACTGTTAAGGTTTTTTAAATTTTTTTTCTCTTGGAGTCACTGACATTCTCTTTCCTTGATTTCTATTAAGGTTCAGTCTTATCGAGAATCCTATGGTCGAGGGCCAGCACTTTGTAAGAGAGTTGGCCCATGAATCCATGACATCAGTAACAGTAACAAACTGACCTCAGTTGTTAGATGCAGAGTGGAAAGATGTGTCCTGGTGTGAAGGCATAGAATAGTGTAGGTGTGCATATGAGTTTCAACAGAAATAGACATTTAAATAGGAATGAAATTAAATAAGATGTGTAGATTATTAAAAAGAATTCAGAGTGGCCATTTTCTGTAACTAAGGAATATGCTTTCAGTAGTGTTGAAGGGCCTCTAAGAAGCAGCTCTATGCTTCTGCTGGACATGAGCACTAGGGGTGAGGGACAGAACTTAATGACACCACTTACAGAGAAGGCTGGTTGCATTGGGAAGTCCTGGACAATAGCCTCTGGACTTTTCTCACGCTTTCAGACATCTCCTCCATTTCACCTCAGACTGGGGAACAGTTTCACCTTTAAGTCTAGTTTGCTGCAATGAAATGTTTCATTAAAGAATAATCACACAGTAACATGCTTGATGAAGCTCCACTTTGGTAGTAGTCACTGTGTATAGCAGAGCCCTTCAGGCTTGGACAAGACCTTGTGCTGGTCAGGTTCCCTAGACTGATCGATTGTGAGGGGATTTAAAACTATCTTACACAGTTAAGAGCTAGAAGAGGGGTTCTTAACCTGTGGATCATGGCCCCCTGCAGGGGGAGTGATGACTCTTTCACAGGAGTCACCTAAGACCATTGAAAAACATGGATGTTTAACTACAATTCATATCAGTAGTAGAATTACAGTTACGAGGTAGCAATGAAAATAACTTTCTGGTTGGGCTCACCTCAACATGAGGAGCTGTAGTAAAGGATCGCAGCATTGGGAAGGTTGAGATCTGCAGAGTTCAAAAGTGAGTGTCTTCTCAGTCTGATCAATTAGAAATCTTAGAATAAGGTGGATGAAGGTGCTGTCCGCCATGTTTGTAGCCGATCACACGGAAGCTCTCTGAAAGTCACTACCATAAGTTCACATTCAGATCCTGAAAAGGTTAGCATCTCCTATCTGTAAGTGATCAGCAAGAACAAAAGAAGCATACGTTTGTGTGGGTGCAGCTTTTCTCACTCTTCTGTGATTCATCTGGGCCCTCATCCATTGGGCAGTACCCTACACTCAGTATCTTGACCCATGTGCCAATCTTGTCTACAAATACCTGACAAGTTTATCCACAGCATACTTTAAATTTCTGGTGTTTCAGTTCAATCCAGTGACAATAAAGATTAACCATTATGGCCCAATTTAATCCAGTTTCCCCAGTACTACTTGCCTGCTGGGTTGGTTTAGTTTTGTTACCTTGATAAAATAAAAACCTAGACAGATCTAGGAAGAGAGAGTCTCAATTGAGGAACTTACTCCATCAGACTAGCCTTGGGCATGTCTGTGGGAGCATTTTCTTGGTTGTTAATTAATGTATGGAGGGCCCAGCCCACTGTAGGCAGCGCCATCCCTGGGCAGTCACGGCTTCTATAAGGAAGGTCACTGAGGAAGCCAGGAGTAACTGTCCTCTGTGGGGTCTGCTTCAAGCTCCTGTCTTGACTGGACGGTGGACTGTAACCTGTCAGCTGAAGTAAATCTTATCCTCACTGAGTTGATTTTGGTGACAGTGTTTATCACAGCTACAGACAGCAAACTGCAACACTCACTGCTTTTTGCTTCATGGCTTTATTTTATTGTAACTTTATTGGAAGTGTAATTTTGTCCTGAAGACACCGATTTAGACTTAACTCCTTCTCTAATATGAACATTCTTTTCAGTGCAGAAATATGACTATCAACATGACCTCTAACATCTCTTGAATTTTTATGTACTCCATCATTTTCCTGTGCCCTCACTTTACTCATCCACCTTTCCTTATATAAGATTTCCATGTGATGAAGGAAATGGATGGGTTTCCTTTCCTGGCTTGTTTTCCTTGCCTGTATAGAGTATATCTATGTATTGAGTTTTAGTTGCTCAGATGGCCTTGATTACATCTGCGTTGGGGTAAAAAGAAAAACCCTAGAAACCTGATAAAATAGCCTGATAATATGGCAGTTTGAAATCATTTGCAAACATTGCTTAACTCAACAGACATGAAGAAGTGTGAATCTCCCCAGTTTACAGCCTCATGATAACTGTCTGACTCCACAGTGATTACACTCGTCCATCATTGAGGTTCTCAGCTGGTAAGAAATCCATGAAGACACGCAATCACAGTGACAATCAGTGTCAAATTCAACAGTGAACCTGGAGAAGATATGCCAGAACTTTTCCGAAAGAACAAACTGAGCTTTCCCACACAGTAGACGTGCACAGTTCACTATTGACATGAACCTAATTGATAAGGACATTTGATCTCACATTTCCTTTCAAAATGAAAGGGAAAATGAAAATCTACTTTTCTCTAGTGCTTGGACTGGCTAGGGGGAAATTACCTCACTGGTGATAGAGCATAAATGAGCATTCTATACATGCTATGTGGCTTAAGAAACTATCCACCTAAATATAAGTTCTTTTTTTCTTTGTATATGTATATGTATATATATGTTATTTTATTTATTTACATTTAAAATGTTATCTTCCTTCCTGGTTTCCCCTCCAAAACCCCTCTATTCCATCCCTTCCCCCCTGTTTCTATGAGGGAGCTCCCCACCCACCCACCCACCCACTCACCCACCCACTCCTGCCAAATTGCCTAACATTCCCTTATGCTGAGGCATTGAACCTCCACAGGACCAAGGGTCTCTCCTCCCATTTATGCCAGATAAGGCAATCCTTTGCTACATATGTAGTTGGAACCATGAGTCCCTCCATGTGTACTCCTTTGATTGCTGGTTTAGTCTCTGGGAGCTCTGGTGGTGTGTGTGGGGTAGGTCTGGTTAGTTGATATTGTTGTTCTTCCTATGAGGTTGAAAACTCCTTCGGCTCCTTTAGTCCTTTCTCTAACTCCTCCACTGGGGTCCCTGTGCTCGGTCCAATGGTTGGCTGCAAGTGCCTCTCAAGGGACAGCCATACCAGGCTCCTGTCAACAAGCACTTCTTGACATCAACTGTAGTGTCTAGGTTTGGTGTCTGCAGATGATATGGGTCCCTAGGTGAGGCAGAAGCACTTCTGGGTTAATATTTTTAGATGAGTGGGTGGCCCATTCCTCAACCAGGGGGTGGGGTGTGCTTAAACTCTGGATATGGTCTCTACAGGTTCTTTTTCCCCTTTGTTGGGTATTTCAGCTAATGTCATCCACATTGGGTCCTGGGAGCCTCTTGCTTTCCTGACATCTGGGACTTTCTAGTCCCTGTTTCCCATCCCCCACTGCTATACACTTCCATTCAATTTCCTGACCCTCTATACCTCCCTGCCACCCCTACTCCTGTCTCCTCTCACAGCTGATCCTGCCCCCTTCCCACTCCCCCTCAACTCTTCTTCCTAGGTCCCTTCCTCTACTTCCTATAATTATTAGTCCCCCCTTCTAAGTAGGACTGAAACATCCACACTTTGGTCTTCCTTCATCTTGAGCTTCATATGATCTGTGAGTTGTATCGTGGGTATTTCAATTTTTTTCCCTAATATCTACTTATCAGTGAGTACATGCCATGTGTGTTCTTTTGTGACTGGGTTACCTCATTTAGGATGATATTTTCTAGTTCCATCCATTAAGTTCTTATGGCTCAATTATATAAAATCATCTCAGTAGAATTCTAAAGAGTCATGAGGAAGGGAAAATGTCCAATGGAAAATTTAAAACCACATTAGGCAAGACAAATCAAACAAAAGAGACAGAAGATGTTTTTTGAACTATTGAGAAATACACTCCCTACGTCCAGACCACTGGTTACCAACGACATCCAGCCTTAGCAGAGAAATGGACAGGAAATTCCAGTGGAAGTAACTATTATGATCTTTTAAGATAAGCAGTTATACAAAACAATCAGTTTCATATGAGCCAAACAATAGAGGAATATCTTGTAGGACATAGCCCTAAAAATTTCAATATGGTTCATCTAAAGCACAGAATCCACAAATCATCAGGCAGTTTTTTACGCAGGTAACACAAAATGAAAGGAGACATCCAGTTCCCAGAGGTTCAAATGCCAACACATTGTACCTTTTTTATTGGTGTCAAAGAAGCACGCCATTTTACTTCTGTAGGCTTTGATTTCTACGTAAAGTGAAATCTACGTAAAGTGGCTATAAAGACATACTAAATAATGTGTGACGTTCTCTTCTTCTTACTATTTCATGACGTGATGGCTTGATTTTCCATGCTTTCTCTCTTTACTGAAAAGTCGTTAACTAAAACATCATGTACAGGCTGATTGATAAAAATCCTCTGGTGACTTTTGTAAAAACTCGGCTTCTTAGTCTCTGTTTCTAGAAATACGTATTCAGTGTGTCTAAGATGAGGTTCAAGAGCTGCTGTGTTTCTTAAGGTTCTCTAAGTACTTCTCATTGTAGTGGATAGCCAGGCTTAGAAACTACCCTACTACATTGAAGCAGCCAGGAATAAAATCTACATTGCTCACACATACACAAGAAGACTTCCTTGCCTCAATTAGGAACAGGAAATCTGGAGTCTGTTGCTGCCACAAGAACATCTATCATCTCGTAACACTGGCAGAACATGTGGCGGAGAAACATTTGGAGAGTGTTCTGCCACTCACCTTGGTTCCTTTTCCTCTTATGAAGGAACTCTATCTCTTTAGGGTGTTTCTAGCCTTGAACTTTTAGAAGTTCTGTCTCTTGTGTGTCTTTGGTGGAACAAAGTTATTCCTAAGACTTCCTACAGCCCTTGCATTGTTCGTCTCCCACTCCTCCCCAGTCTCACCTTACCCCACTTTTGGGAATTATTAGAGCATGTGTTCATTCATAAGTGAGCTACTGAAAAAGATTTGTTTGTTTGTTTGTTTATTGTTGAGACTAGTATTTCTGAGCCTTAGTTGTACATTAACACTACCTGGAAGATATTTTTTTAACCTGTGACTATCAGCATTTAACATCCTGCATTTGTGATTTCTTGGCCTGGGGTTTGACCAGGGCTTTCAGAGTTCAGTTTCCAAGGTAACTCTTACATATGGCCGAATTTGGAAGCCAGTCCTAAATTAACCATCCAAGGGTGGAACCCTGCTGATGCATCAACTACCATGACCACTGAGACCCTCAGAATTCCTTAAGTAAGTGCACCTCTGCCTTACAGTGTGGTTACAATCACAGAGGAAGCATGGCTGACTTCCTGAGTAGAACCAACCAGACAGCCTTGTTGATTATTACACTTGTGTTTTCTACCACATTGTGCCTATTCCTAGATCTGCTGTCAGAATGGAAAGGAGCAGAAGGTCACAAACTAACATTGCTGCTGCGCTCCACATCCCAAGTCTGGTAATAAATAAATAAATAAATAAATAAATAAATTCACAAACCTTTTCCAGTAACTCACTTATGAAAGAGCACATTTCAGAACCATCTGTGATGAAATGGTGTCAGCTCTCATTTGCTATAGTTGTAAGAGGACCACAAGCTAATGTAAATGGATGTGACAAAAATGTCACATCTCAAGAAAGGTAAGTGTAAGTCCTGGTAAACTTTTCCCCAGGATATACCATGGGAGCATTATCACAACAGTCTATTCTGTGATATGAGGAGAAAAATTGTGCCTTTAAGAAATCCCAGGTATTAGCTGACTAAAAAATGAGACAATAAATGGGTAAAGAATGGTAACATAGGAGGAAAATCACTAGACTTTTAAACGCTATCTTTGAATGTGTGTCTTCTTCAGATAGCTACAAAGTTTCACCAACCTTGACTTTAGCAAATAAAAAAATAATTCTGGGGTATTTACATACCTAACATCACTAACTGGGTTTTCCATAGTATTTTATACTGTTATATCTGTTATATCTGTTTTTTCAGCTGGCCTTTTATAACTATATATAAACTCTCTCATACGTATAAGTCTTAGTGAATGTCTCTTGAGGCCATTACTTGGGGAAAAAACTTGGATGTGGCTTCATTGTAGATTATGAGAATAAAATTGTTGAAATTTCTCTCATATTAAAAAAAATTAAAGTTAGAATTCTTCAGAATAAGGTAATTTTCAGCAAAGGAACAATGATTAAGGTTTAACAGATTAAAAAGAACAGGTTACTTATTGCACTATTTTATATATTATAAAGTCCTTATACTAAATCTAGGGGGGGGGGAACCCTCTTAAAACTCAGAACCATGGGCATAAAGACTGTTATAGCCCATGTAAATGTATGACTATGTTAGCTTAAAGAGGAGACACACGGTGAACACGTAAACTGACTTCACATAAACTCCTGAATGATAGCTCAACTACCAGTCATAGGATTTCTTAAATATTTATCATTTTGAGAGACCTTTGTTCTTTTTACAGTATGGGAAATGGCAACAAGAACCAAAAATCCTGACTGGTGAAGGATAGGATTTTTCTCATCTTTTTATTCTTAAATTACTTCAATGATGCAACATTGTTCTCTGGACATGAACCATCTGCATTTATTACTTACTTCATCCCATTCCATGAGCTACAGATGTCAGTGAAGCATCAGTAGTGAGCCGGAGGTGGTTTCAGACTGTGGATATTACATGCCTATAATGATGCTAGAAACAAAATTAAGAATGTCTTGTCCAGCTGAAGAAACAGTTAAGGACAGTCTTGGCAACAGCTTAGCACACTACTCCGTACTGCGAAGTTTGGTGTGGATTGCTAGGGAAACATCTGAGTTTCATGTTCAGCCACAGACCTGGACTAGGCATGGAAAAAGGACATGATTTTTAAAGTATCATGAACATTATACAATAAAAAAATTTTTTAGAATAATGTTAGGTGATAATGATTATTTTTCCAATAAAAGTAAAGTCTGAAAGTTTTTGTGTCACTTTAAATTCTTGAGGTGAATTTGGATCACTAAAGCACCAAATATAATGGGCCAATAGATTTATATGTGGAATCTTATAACTGTATCGGACTTATTGAGCTCAGAAATGGTCAAATAGCTGGCTATATCAGTGAAGCTGTACTTGCCAGGGAATCACCATCCCTTACCTCAAGTTATACCATAGAGCAATAGTCATAAAACAAAACAAAACAAAGCAAAAACAAAAAACGCATGGTATTGGTATAGACACAGACAGGTCGATCAATTAAATAGAATTGAAGACCCAAAAATAAGCCCACACACTTATGGACACTTGATCTTTGACAAAGAAGCCAAAAAACATACAATGGATAAAAGAAAGTATCTTCAAAAAATGGTGCTGGCAGTCGGTATGTAGAAAAATGGAAATAGATCCATATTTATCACCTTACACAAAGATAAAGTCCAAATGGATTAAGGACTTCAATGTAAAATCAGATATACTGATTCTAATAGAAGAGAAAATGGGAAAGAGCCTCAAACTCATTGGCACAGGGGAAATTTCCTAAACAGAACTCCAATGGCTCAGGCTCTAAGATCAACAATTGATAAATGGAATCTCATGAAACTGAAAGGCTTCTGTAAGGCAAAAGACACAGTCAATAGGACAAATCAGTGGCCCACAGAGTCGGAAAAAATCTTCACCAACCCCACATCTGACAGAGAGCTAATATGCAAAATATATAAATAACTCAGGAAGCTAACCTCAAAAAACCCAAATAACCCAATTAAAAAATGGGATACAGAACTAAACAGAGAATTCTCAACTGGGGAATCTCAAATGGCCAAGAAGCACTTAAAGAAATGTTCAACATCCTTACTTATCAGGGAAGTGCAAATCAAAACAATCTTGCGGTTCCACCTTACACCAATCAGAATGACTAAGATCACTATTGGACATATACTCAAAAGAAGCTCCAACATATAATAAGCACATGCTCCACTATGTTCGTAGCAGCCTTATTTATAATAACCAGAAGCTGGAAACAACCCAGATGTCCCTCAACAAAGGAATGGATAAAGAAAATGTGGTACATTTACACAATGAAGTACTACTCAGCTATTAAAAATGACAACTTCAAGAATTTTGCAGGCAAATGGATGAAACTAGAAAATATCCTGAGTGAGGTAACTCAGATCCGAAAAGGACATACATGGAAATGCAGAGACAGAAACTAGAGCAGAGACTGAAGAAAAGATCATCTAGAGACTGCCTCATCTTGGGATTAATCCCATATGCCAACACCAAGCCCAGACATGATTGCTGATGCCAAGAACTGCTTGCAGACAGGAGCCTAATAGGGCTGTCTTCTGAGAGGCTCTGCCAGCACCTGACTAAGACAGATGCTGACTCTCACAGCCAACCATTGGACTGAGCCTGGGAACTCCAATGGAAGAGACAGGGAAGGACTGAAGGAGCTGAAGGGGATTGCAATCCCATAGAAAGAACAATTATCAACTAACTGGACCACCCAGAGCTCCCATGGACTAAAACAGCAGCCAAAGAGTACTCATGGATGGACCCATGGCTCCAGTCACATATGTAGCAGAGGATGGCCTTGTTGGGCATCAGTGGGAGGGGAAGAGCTTGGTCCTGTAGAGGCGTATTGTGCCACCCGAACCCTCATGAGAAAATTTTACAGTATGAATTTGATTTGATTTTGATGGAAGGATACACATTTGCTCTTCTTCCTTCTACTTCTTTGTTTTTGTTTGAATTTTCAAATGATGGACATCTATTCACTCCATAGAATCTTTTATCTTAATTTTTGTTTTTAAGTAATTTAGTTATTTTTTAAAGGAAGGGTGTCATTAAATCAACCCTGTTCAGTCTGTGGGTAAGACACTAGAAGTATGTGATGCTGACCAATGTTGTAGGTTAGACTGGTCCCTGCCTTCCTGTGCTTGGAATCTTTCAGGCAGTTCTCATTTTCCTTCACAGACTGTTTTATTTTCTTTTGTTCTTATCATCAGATGATTCTTATTTTCCTTCATTTTCTTCCTTGTGTGTGTGTGTGTGTGTGTGTGTGTGTGTGTGTGTGTGTGTCTGTGTATTTATACAGACCTATAACATGAGCTGCCTATACCTAGAAGGTGTCAGGATCTTATGCTTCCTCTTAGAAAGAGAGATTGAATAGATGTATCCCCCATCTTCCAAGTTGCATTGGATTTGTATTACTTGACTTCAATATAAAATTCTGTTTGAGGACCAGTTTCACAGTTGCTAAAATCTTATAGATGCTTTCTTTCATTTTGTATCACTAGAGGTTGAGAAATGCAGCGCCTAGTAGACACTGGAGAAAATTACAATTAAACAAAATTTGTCACCTGGGTCTATGTTTATTCAGCTTGTGCATGCATGCTTGCACAGGTTCCAGTCTACCTTTTAGCATCAGGGCAGAGTGAACTAAGGACTATTGTGTGGTGCCTATGGTGAAAATACTTGTGAGCCCTTGGATGCTTGAACATTTTGTGTGATTTCCATAGGCAATTTTCTGCCCTATAATTTTCAGCTGAGAAGCAATTTGAGTATCTCATTTTCCTCTTTTTTTCACTGTAGTCTCTATTAAACATAGAACTCGTCAAAGGAAAGACGACATTAAAGGGAACAATTACAGGGGTGGGGGGGAAGGGGTGACTCAATAAATGGCTTCCCAGAAAGTGACAAACCAAAGGAGTTTCCTGTGGCATAGGAAGTCACTTCTCTTTCAAATACAATATGCGTATTTCAACAGCTGATCAGCTGATCTTTCTGGTGGACTCAAATGCACAATTTAGAAGTGAAATTTGGTGATCGGGAGTTAAACAAAAATCTTGGCCATCATTTCTCCCACAATGTGTTTATATGTCTCCTATAGTCTCCATATAATTGAGCAGAAATAAAATCTCCCAATATTTGTCACTCCAACTTGCTACATTGTTACTTTTACAAATTATTACTTTGCTGCTAAAATATTTTAATAAAAATACTTATTTTACTTTTTTAATTTTCCTGTGTGTTTGATTCCATGTGCCAGGTAAATATTGTTAGATTCCCCGGACCTGAAGCTACATGCGGTTGTTAGCTGCCTAATATGGCTGCTGGGAACCAAACCTACCTGGCTCCTCTGGAAGAGCAACAAGTATTCTTAGCCACCTCTCTCTATCTTCTTCCTAAAATGTATTATTCAATCTCTACTTTTACATTGTATGATTTTATAGGAATTTTTTCCTTTTTCAAATGTTTTATACAGCTAGTATGCCATTTATATAAAAATTAAAATCCACTCAAGTTATTCACTTGTCAGAGTGAAGAAAAAGTTATACAGAAAGAAAGGCCCACTTGGAGAAAGAGAATAAAATACAAGTGCCGGTGAGTCTGGAAAACTCTAGTTTTGATGAACTTGTGGTTGCTAAGGAGCTGGGAGTGGAATGGGAAAGCACTACCATCTGGAAAATAGGAAGCTCTGTTTTCAGTGTTATTTTGTTTCTACTTAGCAATATTGACATTGGTCAGTGAGTCCATCCAACGCAGTATGTTAGAAATAGGCTGAACAGAAACTTGGTCTTATGTTATCATCTTCCCCTTTACTTTTCACACAACACTACCTCAGCCAGCATTCTCCAGAATAGCAGAACCAATAAGATGTATGATTTCATATAGAGGACACACACACACACACACACACACACACACACACACACACACACACAGAGAGAGAGAG